>JAVTVY010013276.1:0-58638 GCA_036873755.1 Hanleya hanleyi | reverse complement strand
TCGCGTCGCCCTTTTAAAAAGGGCGACGCGCGACGCGCGACGGACATTCGCGTCGCGCGTCGCCCTTTTAAAAGGGCGACGGACGACGGACATTCGCGTCGCGCGTCGCCCTTTTGGTTTACAAAAGTGCGCATGTCTGGGGGGAGCATGTATTCCATTTTGTTCACGACACACAATAAATTATCAATCAAATTATCAATTGAAGTTTGCCACTATAGGTTGTACAAACGTATTATATAAAATTCACAATCTTTGTTAACTTTCTTCTTTTATGTAAAGGTGTATCTTTGTACTTTGATGTGTTGAATTATGGTATATTTCACCGTACTGTATGGTATGCTATTGTTTAGAATTGTATTGTTTTGTAATGTATTGAGTTGTAATATGTTGAATTGTAATATATTGTATTGTAATGTATGGTATTATTTTGTATTTTATTGTATTGTATCGTATCATATAGTCTTGTTCTGTCTCGTATTGTTTCGTTGTATTGTGATTTGGGGTGTTAATTTCGAACGAAAAAAAAAAATGTTCACATCTGCGATTTCCGAACCTTGTAGCTTCTGACCGGTGTTGGTAATTTGCTGAGAATTTACTGCAACAAAGCAAGAATGGCAAGATATTTAACATACATGGAGACTATGTACCACATACTTTAATTGTTTCGCTGTCAGATATGTTATATTGCTGATTAATTTTCGAACACTGGTACCTGTGTTCCACAAAATCCACACCCCTCCGTCGCGAGGACAATACGCATCTATTAGCTTGTCAATGTGTTCATATTTCGTCGGGCTAATACGTAAAATAAATTCAAGTTTCCAATAATGAACCAAAAGCTTATGTAAATAACAGTTTTGCAGGAGTAACAGTTATGACTGGAAAACAGACAAAAACTAATTAACAGCTTGTGTAGCTCAAAGGAAATGTGGGATCTTACTGTTTTCCGGCCGAAAACGAAAGTTACTGTTTTTCGGCCGAAAACGAAAGTTAAATGACCCCCACACCTCACCTTTACTTTGACAGCATATCATGCATATAGTCACTTGTCTGAAATGGCAGAAAACAAAGCCTTACTATTAAAAAGGGTTGTATGATTCGAGATAAAATGCAACGTGGCGCGTTTTAACAGGTCTCCAGAATGTAAGATCTCACAGTTATATTGAACTACACAAGCGATTAATTATTTTCCCTCTGTTTTCCAGTCGTTACTGTTAATCCTGCATAATAGTTACTTACATACGCTTTTGTTCATTAGTGGATTGTCCAAGGATTAATGTGGGTAGGTACCATTGAAGAGAACCTTCGAGGGCATAAAGAGGATTACACGGGGAAAAATGAGAGCAACGTCAGGTATCGAGTCCTTGAATCATGACCCTTATAATACCCTCTTATAATTATGCGAATTCGAAATGAGGCCCTGTCCCCAACACCACCCATCTTCCCGCCTACCACTAATTATTTTTGTGAATACCCAAACAATTTTGCTGGGGATAATTCATAATTTCATGCTGATGTACCACTTAGCTCTCGATATTTAAAATATGATATGAATTTAAACGATCAAAAATAATTGTGTTCTTCTTATCTATTTTAGTAACAATAACCACTTGTCCAGATCGTCAATTCGGACCACCATGTCAGAGTTGTAACTGTGCCAACCCCAACGAGATATGTGACAAAGTGAGCGGAAGGTGTAGTACATCTGGATGTGCTGTCGGATATACGGGGGGAAACTGCTTACAACGTAAATACACATATTAATTAAACTCAGATCAATTCAATGATTGTCTTTTGTGTGTGCAAGAGACAGAATGTACGTGGTAAACTGTTCAACACATCTAGTTAGTCCACGAAACGGCAATATACTTCGATTATTTCAGGATCCATTATTTGCTTGGAAATTGATGGTCGGGCAGGAAACGGAATATACGAGGAAAATTGCTTATAGTATCAATAGTTAGCTCCAGCATGGATTGGCCCAGATAATCCAAGTGTTCGATTATTTCATCAACCGATGTTCGTATTTATGACAGGAATGTGTATCGTACGAAAGCCGAGAGGGTTCTTCAGAGTTTTACTTTTTTCCGACTTCTGACTTCCGACTTCTGACTTCCGACTTCCGACTTCCGACTTCCGACTTCTGACTTCAGTCTTAGGATTGTTTTGCTTTTATAATGCATTACATCTTAAATTATGAAACATGGAATGACAGAATACCATTATTATGAAATCTTGTGCTTGCAAAACTGATTGCATGCACTTTTAATAATCAGATAACCATTGAAGTTTATCTGCAGTTATGTTCTGATTATTAAAATGCGATAACTTCTAATGTAAATCGAAATACCTTATGTCACAAGTCAAAGGCGCCTCAATTACATAATATAATAGCACAATTTTATTCAACTGATCATAATTACTTCCGAAATATTATAAATAAATATATAAATATACATTTCTCCTGGTTGATGAGAAGCTTTCTGGAACTGGAAAAAATTTGATATGCAAATAAGCTATTGGTGAGTTGATTAGACAGACAAATATGAATATTTTAGATTCTGATACCTTTGCAGTCCATTACATGTAACTTGTGTAAGGATGTGTGTTAGTTGAAATGAATTTTTAATAAATATGAATCGCACGAGTACTCCTTTGTTACTTCATATTTGTTAATAAGATATCATAATCCGTGCAGTTTCCAAAATAAAGTCCTTTATAATCTGTTGATATGTCATGAGAACCGTATTTCTATAAATTCTTATAACTTTTTAGAACTAGTTTTCATGATGCTGTAAATAAGCAATATTACAAAGAAAGATATTAGACTTATCGCTTTGCGACAATTCCAGTATAATCTAGCCATTATCTTGAGTTCATTTGATGACTTCCTCAAATACCATTTGCAATAAATTACATCATTAGCAGATTTAAACTTCAAACCTAATGTCTCTCTAACCGTGGCCTAAAACTGGACCTAGAACGTTGGGGTTCCCTTTTCAATTGCCAATACTATAATCAGAAAGACCAAAGCACAAAGTCACAGATAGAATTATAGGTATTATTATAATATATGTAAAGGTAAAGTTGCAAGGGGTGAATGAATGTCCAAAACTCTGAAGTCGGGAGCCAGAAGTCGGAAGTCGGAAGTCGGAAGTCAGAAGTCACAAGTCGGAAGTCGGAAGTCAAAATCAAAATAATAAACTTCAATGGTTATATGATTATTAAAAGTACATGCAATCAGCTTTTCAAGCACACGATGCCATAATAACGGTATTGTGTTATTCCATGTTTCATAATTTAAGATGTAATGCATTATAAAAGAAAACAAATCCTAAGTCTGAAGTCGGAAGTCAGAAGTCGGAAGTCAGAAGTCAGAAGTCGGAAGTCAGAAGTCAAAAAGTAAAACTCTGAAGAACCCTCTAGTATCGCGGTAATTACAAGCACCTGCCTTACACTTGATCATCGACAGTATGCCAATCTAGATCAACAAACACCAATTCCCAGAACGATATATAGATGTCAAACCGATGATTAACTCTCATAGATATTTGTAAAGATACATGGCAAAACACATACAGATGAATCGCTTCACTTGAAACAGTTAAACACTTCGTCAAACCCCAAGGCGCCTGCTTGATCTCTGGGTCAGTTCGACTCGGTGTCAAACAGAACTCGGCAGTAAGCGATAACTGCCTCTAATAACCTTTAAGTTCTGTACTTGAGCTATGAAAGGGTTATTGTTTATCAGCAGAAATGGCAATGTAAATCACAATATGTACTGCCGAAAAACTAATAAAAGGATAAATAAGATGGGACAATAACCTGTGTAATTAGTTATACACATGATATATGAATATACCTAATATGATGAGTGAATACCGCAGTGGTAATAACAATAGAGTTACCAACATAACTGTGGTATTAACGGTGTAATACCTGGGGATATAACTCGACTTAGAAGGGGTAGTTGCGTTACCACTTACCGCTGACATCTGTTTGAAACCACGTCAGGGACAAAACAGACGCCGAGGAGTTTGACGAGGTGTCAAACAGACGTCAACGATGAATGGCAACGCAAAATAAACACGGATACGTATGTTTAAACCCCATTCCAAACAGAACAGTCGAACATACCATGTTGCTACAAAAACATCAGAGTATGGCTACATATCATGGAACAGAATATTAGAATATTCTACCACACCCCTTGCGTTTTATCAAATAACATTATTACATATAAGGATGGGAGCCCATGTGGCATCTAATTCCAATAGACGTCACTCATAAGCGGTTCGGTGTGGACAGTTTGACGTCATGATTTTCTTCACCTGCCCAGTTGCACTCTACCGTGTACTGCGATATGACCATTGTATATGAAGTACCGGGTCTACGGTAAAGTATTTGAGAATCCAAGGTTCACGTTTTAGTTGGAATGCTCTTGGAATTATTAGTAATTGTTAACATTGTCTTTTCGTCATTTTGAACATCACAAGCGTTTTAGCACGCCCCTAGCTGTCATACTGTGGACTCGTCCCCTGCGTGTCGATTTCGGGCACGCGACTTGCAGGTATGCTTTTGCTTCGATTAATTCATGGACGAACACATTTTTTGTCACATGATAAATATATTCCTTTGCCCGAAAAATCTTCGCAATTCTGTCGTTTGTAGTACAGTAGAAATAATTGCTTGTTTACTGCGCCTTCATGACCAAATATGGACTCATCTCATTGCATGGCGATCTATCCTACTTGTTTTACCCAGTAAACAAGCAATTATTTCTTAAATATACAATATCCTGTCAGTTGTCATGGGTCCGTATTAATAACATTGACTGCCATTATGTTAAACCAGAAGACCAACGAACAATCAAAGCGTGGTTGCACGATGCGACCGCTTGTCTCGTGAACAGTTCATATAGGTGTATGTCCTCTACTATTAGATGAACAGGTGGAACATCCCTTGACCATATGGATTCAGATGAAAATAATTATACTGTGATATATTATACGCTTATTAACTTGTGACGCATTCAATACCATAAAACCTGCACCAGAGGCCAGACTTGGTCGAGCCGACCTGACCGAGGCCGCAGGCAGAGCTCGACCAAGTCTGGCCAAGGGGGCAGGTTTCATGGTACTGACTCCGTCACAAGTTACTGAGTGTTTTATTATACCGAATGTTTTATTTGGGGCATCCATCAGTCTCTCCACCCATCGCAGTTCTAATTTTTAACTCAAAGGTTTAACCCTTCTACTACGAAGGGGCGACCATTGGTTGAGTTTGATACCACTCAAACGGCACATGTAAACAATGATCACGTTATCTCAATATTGACTGCTGACCTCACGCGCTTCGCCTAACAAATACCTCACCCGCATCAGCTGGTTCAGTGATTGAAAAGTATTGACTCGTTGCTGGCTGAAGTTTGATCAATGAAATAACAGAATCTCCTCATGAATATTCAAGAGGTATAATAATAATAAATGAATAATAATAAAATGAATAAATGTATACACGTATACAATAGAATGTAACAATAATGTAACTATTGTTCAACTATGTTTTACCATCATTCCTAAAACCATGTGTGATGATGAACGCATAAGCTGAAAATTAAGTGATACCAGTTATAGGTTATACATGTTATAAGAAGGTTATAATCTTAATCGTGTATCATGGATGACGAACATCTATCGTATATTTACTATAAATAAGAAATTGCATTTTAATATAAAGATGCCTAACGGTTTTATCAAACAAATATAATAATATCAATAAAAGATTCACCCGAAGGATCTGGAGTCCTACATTATCTCCCCCAACATGAGTGACTTTGCAGTGTGCGATGTCGATCATGAGCAACGGTATATATATGACCTGGTAACCATTGTACAATATCAGCACATCTCACATGGCGTCACGAAAATTGGTAGATAGCCGAAAGAATAGACGAAGCGGAACAAAATTTGTGTTCCGAGTGAGCCAGTTGACACTGATGGTATGAGGACAGTTCCGTCTTCGCCACGACCTCTCGTTATAATTCGACATGTATTCCAGATCACACCAAAATACAGAACAAACTCTATATAGCTTAGTTGATTAGGAACAACTTTTGACACAGGCTTCAGTTCAACGTTAATAATTTATATTCCTCAGCCTGTGGACCGAACAAGTTTGGTGCTAACTGTTCGGGTGACTGTCACTGTGCCCAGACAACAGCCTGTACTCGTGTGACGGGTGTCTGTACGTCTGGCGGTTGTGAGTCGGGATATCAACCGGACATCAATCAACGGTGTCAGACAGGTGAGTTTCCTATTGGCGAGAAACTTCGAGAGCAAAAACAAACAGGGGAAACCCGAGCAAAATGAAACTAAGCGCACAAGCGCAACGTTAGATGATACCAGTTATAGGTTATAAGATACTTGTTAATCTTAATCGTGTATAATGGATGACGAACATCTATCGTATATTTACCATAAATTAGAAATTGCATTTTAATGCAAAAAAATAGGAAATCTGGGCAAAATGAGATCAAATTTCACTATAGTTCAAGTTACTCCATGGACAATACTGTCTGGCCACGATGGCAGCGGGCGGTGCACCGACTCCTGGCTGGCCGCTTAAGCTGCGGTTCGGCATTCCGATTGCATCCCTATGCCTTTAACCCAGAATGGATTTTTAATCGATGATAACTGGTATATTTTCGACCTGAGATTACCAGGATTATCATAAATGTAAGCTCGTTGGTCCTTTCTTGTAATATTTCATCCATATCAACACCAGTTAACAATATTTGAACAACCCGCTCCATGGTATAAACATAGAGGGTAGATCATGATAACAACCCGAAGCTCAAGGTGGCCCACGTGCTGTTCGCCAGCGTCGATGACACAAGGGCAAGAAACTACGTTGGAAAGGATTGAAATATCTTAATATGTCCAGAATTGGATTGACATGCAAGACTTTACCAGAAAGCACCCCTCAGGTGGTCCAAACGGTGGATTCTCGGATGTAGCCTTATTGCAACTGTTCATGTGGAGAATACGAAGTATCCACACGGTGTCCACGGCATGGATGATCATCGTGGACGTAAACGCCTCAGCATAGTGTAACAATACCCAGAGAAACTAACCTGTAATGCCCGACGTCGTACGGCTTATTTCCCACAAAACAAAAAACATAAATATATTTGTCAAGTTATATGTGCAGAGGGGACTAACAGTCCAGCAGTAGAATCCTGCCATTCAAGCAGGAAGTTCATAAGAAGCTCTCATTCCCGCAAAGCTGCCTACTCGCCATAACAATATCCCAAGAGCATACGTTTTCAGCTAATTTTTCTGTGTAAATAAGTGAAAAATCAAGAACGATCACAGAAGAATATGTGCGATGAATAATATAACTGTTATGGCATCGAACAGTGAGACACTTGGAAACCTTGAGGATATCAGACAAAAGTAGCACAATCACTCATATGGTGTTTGTGTAACCCTCCCCCATCTTTCTCACCCTTTACAGTGATAGGGCACCTATTCCAAGATTATATCACTACCCAATGGCACAGACACACACATTCGCACAGGTATCCTCTGATACTGATGCTTGGACGACTCATATTGCTTGTTTCGTACCAATACACAGTGGCGCGGACAGCTGATTGTAGCATAAATGAGTTTGAGAGAGCAAGATCAAATAAGTCATTGGCGGGATTCGAACCCACAACACTTCATACACACGGACATAAGTTTCATTAGGCATATCAATATGCCTGAACATCCAATTGAATTTTGGTTAGTCTCATAACCTGCACGAACTGGTTATTGGTATCATCAAATATTACCATCGGGACTTTTTAGTCTCATCCGGAAACTGTGATTTTACCCAACGGGACTAAAAATTCCCAAAACTAATTAATCTATTTTAGATAGGGAACTGAACTGTTTTCCCGAAAAAAACCCCCAAAAACTGGCGTTATGTTCGTGATGTTCAAAATCTTTCATGAAAAAATCCCAGTTGTTTTGACTAAAAACTCTCTCAAACTCAGGATGCGCTGTCGGCTATACCGGGGAAAACTGCTTACAAGGTAAATGGACACATAATTGACCTCAGACACCTTGGAACAATATTCATCGATTATTTCATCAACCGTTATTTGTATGTGAAGCGTTGGTCGGCAAAGAGACGTAAAATACGGACAAAACTACTTACAAGTTAAATACATCTAGTTAGTCCCAGCTACTCTACTGCAATATATTTCGAGTATTTCATCAACTCTCCGTTTTATGTGAAGTGATGTTCTTGTAAGACCTTTTGTATAGCGTGGTCAGGACTATCTCACGACACACGTCTGACGCTTGATTAACAGATAGTGTGTCAAACTGTAAGAGTGATATTATATGTTACACATATGATTCATTATGACGGATAGTTGTGACAAAAATTAAAAACCGACACGCAGATGAATATCTGCATGTGAAACAGTTAATTCACCTCAGGTTCTGTATTTAGCAAAACAATGGTTAGTTGAAAAGGGTATAGTGTTTACTACGTATAAAACAAATACGTAGTACCAAAAGAACAAGAAAAGGGTAAATAAGATAAACAATACACCAGTGTACTTGGTTATATACATAGTAATACTAATATCAATAAACTGATAACGCTACTTTTTATGGGGTTGCGGGAGCCTGTGAACTCATAAAAAGGATAATTAGTATCAATAACATTGGCAGCTGTTATGTTTAACCAGAACACAGAGAAACAACAAAAATATGTAGTTGCATGATGCGACTTCTTGTCTCATGAACAATTAATATGGACCTGTGTTTTCTAATATCAACTTCAAACTATGAACGAATGGCATTCCCTTGACCCTATGACGTTATATGAACATAAGCGGACGAATTAAGGATACTAAGCTCTCCTGCAAACACTTTTACACATTCTCTAGAATGTGTCTTTATATAGCTAAAAGTATGCCTCATAACTATGGTAATGTATATATTTGTTGAAAGCGCATTTCTTGAGAATTACAAATATATAAATTTGTTTACTGTAAACCTGTAGGTTGTGACGAAATTCGGATTTAAAAAATATAATTTGAAATTTAATTTTAATTTTTTAAATGGCTATTTTTAAAAAAGTATTCAACTTATCGTAACTTACATCATCAGTTCCTGTAGAAGACAACTCCAGCAGAAAATCGGTGTCTCGGTTTTGTCAATTTTGATCTAGTTCTTATTCTATTGACCTTTATTTCAACTTCAAAGTTTAAAACTGTGAATTGCTTGATTTTGTAAAGAAATATTCCATTAAATGTCAATAGAATGAGAACTAGACCAAAATTGATAAAACTGAGAAACTGATTTCCTGTTGAGGTTGTCTTCTACAGAAAATGATGATATCAGTTACGATACGCTGAATACTTTTTTTAAAATAGCCATTAAAAAAGACCTATTTTTATATCCTTTTTTTAATTCAAATATCTTCACAACCTACACATATACAAGTGAACACATATAATATTTGGAACCCGTAGGAAATGCGCTTTCAGCAAATATATACTCTACGACAGCTATAAGGCATACATTTAGCTGTATGAAGACAAATTCTTGAGGATGTGTAAAAGTGTCTACAGGTGGGTTAAGTATGAATCTATGCTGGATGCCGGGAAACTACACGTATAGGCTACAATACAATATCAACATTCAACTATGTATCACTATTACTTCCGATGTCTGGTGATGAATGCATAAGCGCAATATAATGCGAAAGGAGTTATAAGTGATATAAAAGCTGCTGATCTTGAAGTTCTATCAATAATTGTAAATGGTATAAATTTGAACACATAGAAAGCCGAAGGGACACGCGTTCCTACATCATTTCGCTCAACACGAATCACAGCGCGATTTTGATCAGGACCAACCATCCATGTGACCATTCCTAACGTTTGTGCAGTATAGTGTGGTGGTCCCTCTTCGTTCACAAAATCCCGCATGGAGTGCATAGCCAAAACGTGTGAATGAGAGGGACCACACTAATGTCCCGACTGTTTCTAAGACAAACGGAACCATGGACGCTAATGTTCTCAATTCGAGTCTCTCTCCTCCGCGACCTCGAATTTTAGTTCGTCATATATTCTACAATAAAATAAGACAAAAAATATGACTGTATAACTTTGCCATATGTAAACGATATATGGCACAGACTTTGAGACCTTTGCCATTCATCTCAACATGTATAATTCAGCCTGTGGACCGAACAAGTTTGGTCCTAACTGTGTGAGTGACTGTCACTGTTCCCAGCCAACACCCTGTAATGCTATGACTGGTGCCTGTACATCTGGAGGATGTCAGTTGGGATATCAGCGGGACATTAATCAGAGGTGTCAAACAGGTGAGTTTGCAATTGACATAGAAACTGTTAGAGCGTAGACAAAGCAGGAAAACACGAGCAAGAAAAGGGCATATTCGTCAGTTATCGGGCAATGCATGAGGCTGATAGTAGGCGCTGTCTCAAGATTGTGCAAATTTCAAATTTGACCGTCTCGAAAAAAAAAACACAGGAGAAAGCGGCTATGCAACAGCGTAGAACGAAGTTTCTTATGGAGACCTGAGCATGAAAGATTGGGCTATGGAAAATTCGTTCGATCTCATGCTGTTATTATTTGATCCTGGACTTCATCAATAAAATGTTATGTGCACAAAATTGATATAAATGAAAAAACCTACTTTTGTTTTCACGGATCTAGTAACAACAACCACTTGTCCGGATCGTGAATTCGGATCACCCTGTGAGACTTGTAACTGTGTCGACACCAACGAGATATGTAACAAAGTGAGCGGGAGGTGTAGCATATCTGGATGTGCTGCCGGATATACCGGAGAAAACTGCTTACAAGGTAAGTAAATACACATAACTAACGTCAAATACTTTACGACAATATTCTTAGATTATTTCATCAGCCTGCAATTGTATGTGAAGTTATGTTCGTTGAAGAAGTGGTGGTTCTACTTGGTCAGGACAGGCCTATCTTATAGTAATAACGGGCACATACACTGTTAAGGGATTGTAGCCCACCTGGGGGTCAAAATTGACGAAAAATATTATTCTGCATTTCTTAGTACTAGTGGATACATGTTTGATGTAATTTTATCGTTCAAAATCTTAATATTAGTAGCATGGTTAGTTAGCTGAACAGGTTAATTGAACAGGATATAGTCTTTACTATGGTGCACAGTAACAGAAATGACAACCTGAAAAAAATAGGTACTACCTAAATACCAAGAAGAGGGTAAATAAGATAAACAATACACCAGTGTACTTGGTTATATACATACTCGGTGATGTGTTAATCGAAAATATATGAAATGGATGGAGTTGATAAACTCATAATAAAAACAATTGTATGATACTAATACCAATAACCTGATAACGTTACTTTTCATGAGGCAGTGGGAACCTACGAACCCATAAAAAGGGTAATTAGTATCAATAACATTGTCAGCTGTTATGTTTATCCAGAACATCGAGAAATAAGAAAAATATGTAGTTGCATGGTGCGACTTTTTGTCTCATGAACAATTAATATGAAACTGTTTACTCTGATATCAACTTCAAAACATAAAAGAGGGGCATTCCCGTGACAGTAGTATATAAAAAGAGCATCTGGAGCCCGATTTAGGGGCAGAAAATTCTTTTGAACAATTCCTGGTTATCTGCCCTGATTCGCACATTTCTGTCCCTAAATCGGACCCCAGATGCCCTTTTACTACTTATCAATGTTAATTGTTATCACACCGAATTGTGTTGGAGACCTATGTCAGAGATGAGAAAAATTGACTACGTCTGGCGACAGAAGAGCAACCATATTGCTTATAGGTAGGCATTTTTCTGGACCCGACCACGGCTGGGATAACTTTAGTATTCAGATCATAGACGTCGTCTATCCATCTACTAAGGATTTCCCTTTTGGATTTGAGAGAAAAATCCGAGAGCGGGAATTATTCTGGATGCTAGAACTTGGGTCAGTGTTTCCGTTTGGTTTAAATGATAATGTCATTGGGTTCGGCAATGCTACAACCCGCCGTTCAAATATATCCAACATTACCCAACTATTTAAACCCCATCAACGGAGACAACGCAGCCATGGTTGGCGAAGGTTTAATAGTTCGATGATTCACGATCATATCACTTTAAATTACTTAGTGGGTTTAACTAACGCACCCAATAGTATACATAGCTTACGTACAGTTCTGTATGCGTTACCTCTGAGAGCTTTAAATCAAACAGCCAGAGATATACAGCAATCTGCGTCTTCGGGAAATATAATACCATCCAAAATCAGTAAAGTATGTCAAGATATAGCGTATTTTCGGTTGTATCGTCCAGTGAACATAATCGAAATCTCTCAAGATCGGCTTTTCTTGAAACTCAACTACTTAGATAAAGGACTGGACATCATTAATTTACCTCGAATCCTGAATGCGCAACGCTGTACCAAACTATTTTAAGTTCACAGAATCCTGAATCCGCAACGCTGTACCAAACTATTTTAAGTTCACAGAACCTCCTTGCATTTCATATAAGTACACTAAATCTATAGCCACCACAATATTCAATTACTTCAATGCTGTCCAGGAGTTTGACTGGAACTTATACACGTCAGGAGGCTATAGTTGTGATTGTGAATCGTCGAACTTTATCTATACACCATGCAAACATATTGTGACTGGTGACCTTGATGTGGTGAGTGATAAGGATCTGAAATTACTCCTGATGAAGAGACCTAAATATAGAGAGCCAAGAAGAATAAATCTGAAGGCCGACCAGACGATAGTCCTGTCTGCATTGGAACAGTACGTTATTGATTGGTCTAAGCGAGAAAAAGTTGAACCTACAGTACTCGCTGATTGGCTGGACCTCACCAAGAGCAAGGTCGTTGAAACAATCCGCCATATTGACAGTACTCTTCCCCAAGCAAAACAAGTACTGAGAAACCTCAATTCGCAAGAAGTTCTAGCAAATCTCCAGAGTAAATTCGTCATAGTCCCAGCAGACAAAGCTCCGAATAATATAATATTCATATGTAAATATTACTATTACCAGGTGCTGGTTAAAGAATTGAGTGTAGACATACCTTCATCAAATACGTCTACTTACTCCCAAACTGCATTTACTCTGGAAGATTTATTTAACAATCACAAAAGTTTCTCAGGGAAAGAGGTATTTGTCTTCCAACCAATCATAACGACATACAAAAAATATGCTGGACTCCCAAAATGCATAAATCACCATACAAAGCTAGATTCATAGCTGGTTCTAGAAGCTGCACCACCAAGCTTCTTTCAACCCTATTGACGAGGGCCCTTCAGGAGGTAAGCATTTTGGGAAAGGTATTACACCACTATTTCTAAAAACTCTGGCGTTGAATGTATGTGGATATTGAAAAACTCAAAATGTCTTACGGAAGAACCTGATGCTAAAGGTCACATACCGTACAGACATGTATCCACATGGGATTTCTCGACTCTCTATACTACAATCCCTCATCAGGACCTTATTGACCGTCTAAGTTCATTAATAGTATCTGTGTTCAAGAAAACTGATCATGAGTATATTAATGTCCGGAAGCCATAAGAAGCATTCTTTAAGCTCGACTACATACCAAGGGCTCCTCATTCATGGGATGTTTCTTTGTTTATAAGGAGTTGCTTGAATGTCTCATTAAAAATATTTATGCGAAATTTGGCAACACAATATATCCGCAGCATGTAGGTATTCCAATAGGTACTAATTGTGCACCCCTGTTGGCTAACCTGTATCTGTTCTCTTATGAATATGACTATATGCAGGCGCTTTCAAAAACCGATCCATTCAAAGCCCGTTCCTTCTCATTCACCAAACGCTATATAGACGATCTTCTCGCTGTGGATAATCGCTATATAAATGACGCAGTGAAGGATATATATCCACCTTCACTGGATTTGAAGGAAACTACAGATAGCCCTACAGGCACATCTTATTTAGATCTCTATCTCTATAAAAATGAAGCGGGCATTCTCTCTCGTCGACTTTATGACAAAAGAGATGATTACAATTTCGACATCGTAAACTATCCCTTTCTGGATAGTAATATTCCAGTGGGACCTGCATATGGCGTATACATATCTCGCTTAGTAGCATTTGCTAGATCCTGTGTTAATGTGATGATTTTAATCGTCACAACACATTGTTGCAGAAACTTATAAAACAGGGCTATTCCACCAAGCGCCTCCACTCAAAGTTTCTCAAATTTGGCGATACATATCGCATGCTGATAGCAAAATACGAACGTAGCGTGCAAGATCTATGGCGCTACGTTTCGTAACATGTGTCTAATTCCGCTTAACCCGGGGCTAGGGGGCCGTATGAACCCATGTACTTCAAGATCCTCATGGTACTCATATGAACAGTCACAATCAAAGCGTGACTGAGATACATCTTTTTTAGATGACGACTCTATAACGAATATTATGGATTAAGAATACTGATCAGCGATACGGATTTGATATTTTTGGAACATCATGATGTCTTGCCGGCATCATTGAAAACTGTTGACCGGTTCTCTCTTGCAGGAAACACGCCTATGTTTATGTATACTATGATTGTCTTTTTGAATTTGGTGCTAATACTGTTATGTGGAAAATGGAATAGGTCTTTGGATTATGGACGCGGATATTCTCTAATGGACGACGGCTGGATTATGAATGACGGACTAGACGCTTGTAATTTACTCGGTACGTCACATCCAGACCCGAGAATACGGTGGATTCTCAGACGTAACCTTAGCATCTCAGCCGTGCTTATATTGCGGCTGTTAATGTGAAGACATAAAGTATCCACACGGCCCCTAGCACCGGTTTAGGCGGTATTAAACACAGAAGCTGTGATGACAGATTGGCTCAAAGAAATAACTCATCTGATGTTAATGGATGAGCATCAAGGACGCCTGATGGAGTAAACCTGGTAAATGCAAGAATACACAGATAACCTGTAATGTCCGAGGTCGTATGGCTCAAATGTCCCACCAAGAAAATGAACCTACATATATTGATCGAATAGCATGTAGAGGGCTGGCCGCGGGGACTAATAATCCACCAGCAGAATCTCACAATATACAGGTAATAATTTGGAGCGATATGCAAGAGGTGGAAAAATTGACGACGTCTGACGACTAAAAAGCAACCATATGACTCAACAGGAAAGCTCTCTTGAAATATAGAATTTACACCGATGATTCATATTGACAGATAAGTATAAATGCAAAAGCATACACAGACGAACAGCTGTACCAGCTTTTATCGTAACAGAAACACGTGCGAAGTCAAGGAGTAACAATCAAATATTTATTTACAATACTAAAATAATATACAATCTAAGTAAGGTTAATACAACAAACAGATGGATGAAATATAGTCTTACTATTCAATGCTATACCGGTATACACTTTATAGTCCTTGTTGATGCGCACAAATCACTCTTCTGAATAATGGTAATCCAACACTGCTCAGTTGCACACAGTCCCAGTAAATGTCCAATGTCCGATAGCCGTTAACAAATAGAGTAGATTATGCAGTAGCCAACAGTTAATACACAGGAGTAAATATTCCAGCAGTCCGTAGTTACAGGTAAATCCAGATAGTAACACAGTATAACAGACCTACATAAAAAGCCAGTTTGAATTCCCTACTGAATGACTGAGTGATGCGCTATTTATACTCTATGAATCATTCCAGATAACTCTGCCAATCAAGAAGCCATTACCGCATCATCTGACCAGGATACAATTTACATTACTCTTTCAGAAAGCTCTAAGTGATTGACCCACATAATAGTACGTAAACAAGCTTGCGTCAGCCCCATATTCCAGAAATATCCACAGTGTCTAATAATAGACTACAATACCATGACACCCCTCCTAAAAAAAAAAGTTTCAAATTTGGAACTTTCTTGACAATTCAAAACATTGCAAAAAAAAACTATATTACAACAGCAAAAATGCTGACAAACATATGTACATTATATGCGACACAATCAGCAATCAAACTGTTTTCGATACTTGTAACATCAAACTCCACCTCAACAATCTTTGATTTTTTTGGTACCGGAACAGACCATCCGAAGCGACGAGTGCCGACATCTCTCCCGCACGATTCGTCAGTGGAACTGTCCAAAATCCTCCCAGAAGATCAAACTCTGACACAAACTTGGCACTTCCCACTTTATCAATGCAATCGTCAATGCGTGGAATAGGGAATGTGTCTGTTTTGGTCAATGTGTTCACCTTTCTGTAGTCAGTACACATCCTGTAACTGCCATCTGGCTTTGGAACGAGGATACAAGGTGAACTCCAGTAACTATTACTTGGTTCAGTGAAGTCATTGTCCAATAAATACTGAATCTCTTTTTGAGATAGTTTTGTTTAATGGGATTCAAACGATATGGGTGCTGCTTCACTGGATTAGAATCTCCGACATTGAAGTCATGTGAAATTTTATCAGTCCGAGCGGGGATATCGGGAAACAAATGTTCATATTGACTGAGCAGAGTTCGAAGTTCTTCCTGACGCGCTGGTTCGAGATGATACAACTTGGAATCCGTATTAAGTAGAATGTCAGAGTTCTATACTTCCACCGCTGTCATGGGCTCTTCACGAGTTTCATTATTATCAGGGTCAGAACTAACTACACTTACAGGGTATACAGTACTGTTAGTGCTATCTCTGTCTATGTGTAACTTTAACATATTTACATGACATAACTGTTTGTGTTTACGCCTGTCAGGAGTCTGAATTACATAATTAAGGTCACTTAATTTTTTTTCAATGACATAAGGACCATAATATCTAGCCTGAAGTGGATTACCAGGAATAGGAAGAAAAGCCAGTACCTTCTCACCAAGATTGAAACTTCGATTAAGGGCATGTTTATCATAGGTTATTTTCATACATTTTTGTGCTGATTTTAAATTTGACATGGCCATATCACATGCTTTAGTCAACCTGGTGCGAAAGTCCGACACATATTGTAAGAGACTACATGAGTCAAGATCACTGTCTAGGAACTTTTCGTTTAGTTGTTTAAGTGGTCCTCTAACTGTATGACCAAAGACTAATTCAAATGGACTGGAGCCTAAAGACTCTTGAACCGACTCTCTAACAGAACAATAACAAATGAATGCCTTCATCCCTGTCCTAATCATGTTCTTTAATGTCTGGTGAAATCTTTCCAATGTGCCTTGGCTTTCTGGGTGGTATGCAGATGATTTGTACTGCTTTATTCCCAATTGATGGATGACTTGTTGAAAAATTCCTGAGATGAAATTAGATCCCTGATCAGACTGAACGCACTGGGGTAGGCCGACAAGTGTGAAAAACTTAACTAAGGCCTAAACAATAGTTTTTGCCTTAATATTCCGTAAAGGAATGGCCTCAGGGAACCTGGTTGAAGCACACATGACTGTTAACATGTATTGATTGCCTGACTTTGTTTTTGGTAATGGACCAACACAATCTATAGTCACCCTACTAAATGGTTCCTCAAATGCAGGGATTGATTGTAGAGGGTCCTTTGGTATGGTTTGGTTTGGTTCCCTACCATTTGACATGTGTGGCATGACCTACAAAATTCTATAACATCGTTCTTTAAATTTGGCAAATAGAAATGATTGAGAATTTTGTAATATGTTTTGTTAACACCTAAATGGCCTGAAAGAGGTGTTTCATGGGCTAGTCTGAAGATATCTGAACGACATGAATTTGTTACTACAATCTGATACTTAGCTGCCCTCTCATCATCAGGTGACACATCTGGCGGTCGCCATTTGCTCATAAGAACACCATTCTTGCAAAAGTAACACACAGGCTTTTGTGTTGCACAACACTCATCTACTGCCCTGTCAAACAACTTGGAAATGTCCTTGTCATTATGCTGTTCATTAACCAGCCGTGATTTTGAAATTTTGTCATTAGAACATTCCAATTTGCTATCAAAATGTGGCTTATCAGCCTCATCATTTAAACACAAGAAAGTGTCGAAAGTGTTAAGAATACTGATCAGCGATACGGATTTTATATTTTTGGAACATCATGATGTCTTGTCGGCATCAATGAAAACTGTTGACCGCTTCTCTCTTGCAGGAAAATAGCCTATGGTTATGTATACTATGATTGTCTGTTTGAATTTGGTGCTAATACTGTTATATGGAATAGGTCTTCGGATTATAGACGCGGATATTCTTTAATGGACGACGGCTGAATTAAGAATGACGGACTAGACGTTTGTAATCGATGACGTCATCTTTAAGAGACTTTTCAGACTCCTCAGCCAATTTACTCATGGCTCTAGTGACTGCACAAGCAGGATACAAACTTTGAATTTCGTCTTCAACTGGGTCATGGATCTGATCCAAACAAGGTTTGTCAGTTTACAGTCGGGTTAACCCCGACCTTATCTCCCGCAAGATCATTTCCAAGAAGTAACTGAACACCCTCAAATGGTGAACTACCTTTATTACCCACCGTAACAGGCCCAGAAATCAAGTTGCAAGACAGATGAACGTTATGAAGCGGAACGGGTGTATAATTTACAGAATCTACCCATTTAATCAGGACATTAACGCATGCAGACGAAGAGTCAGAAAACGGCAAGTATCTGCCAACAAAAGAGACTGGGACGCGCCCGTGTCTCGCAAAATCTTCACAAGAGAAGCATTAGACAAATCAGTTGAAAGTGACACAAAACCATTGTGGGCAAATGGTTCAAAAATCTCCATAACAAGATTTGAAAAAAACTGTCAACCTTATCCTTGATAGAACTAATAGGAACAGGATCCCTGGCCATCTTAACGCCATATTCACCATGAACGTCACTAACCTGCTTGGGTATAGATCTTGAAGGGAGGAAACCACTGGGTTTTTGGAAAGGCTTGATCTTGTTGTTTTCTTTTCAATTTAAAACAATTAGCCATTAAATGGCCTTCCCTCTTACAATAATTGCGAACGGGAGATTACTTTGAGTGTTAAAAGTGGGTGACTGAGACTTTGTGTTTGACCTTTGACCTTTGTTTTAGGCCCTGAGAAAGAACTGGGTTTGTTACCTGAGAGATCAGACTGGAATGAACGTGGCTTAACAGCATTGACAAGTGATAATTTGTGTGTCAGAGCGTATTCGCCAGCAAAACGTGCTGCCTGATCTAAAGTGTTGGCGTTCTTTTCATCAAGAAATGTTCTAATATCACCATGGATACACCTTTTGAATTCCTCTACCAGCATACTCTGTCTATGGCTTCCAAATTGGTTGTCAATTTTAACCGAGGCACACCACGTATCAAATAATTGTTCGTTTGAACGAGCAAATTCTACATGATTCTGAGAGTTTTCTTTTTCACAACTACGAAACTTTTGTCTATAGGCTTCAGGAAATAATTCATAACACTTAAGGATTAAATCCTCCACTGTATCATAATTTGATGCTACCGTCAATTGAGTGTAAATGCCCCTTGCCTTTCCGATCAAAACAGTTTGAAGAAGTAAACTCCAATTTTCTTTTGGCCAGTTTAAATTCTCAGCAATTTTCTCAAAATGCAGAAAATATTGATCAACTTCTTTTTCCTGAAATGGTGGGACGAGACGTATTTGACGAGCCGCATCAAATTTTGATTTTTGATTGTACAGGTGCATGTGCAGGAGGACTTGTTTGCGACTGTAATTTCATGTAAGAACAAAACAACAATGTTCAATTTCCAAGTATAATATACAATGACCAAGTCTTCAGTGATCCATGTGAAATAGCCAATGCTTTCAATAATTTCTTTGTGGAGAATTCTACTATCGACGATAGCAATACTGTACTACCGGACCTGCCTCTAAACTTCAGTACTCTCGATTCCCTTGTCATAACCAAAGATGATGTTCAGCATACGCTTCTGAATCTAAACATCGGAAAAGCGTCGGGACCTGACGCAATTAATAATAGAATTTTAAAATACATTGCCAGGGAAATTGCCGAACCTCTTTGTTCTCTCTTTAACAAATGCCTAGATCATGCAAAAATGCCAGACCTGTGGAAAACGGCATATGTCACCCCCATTCACAAAAAGGAGTTAAAAACTTGCTATCAAACTACCGACCTATCTCATTAACTAGTTCTATTAGCAAAATCTTCGAAAAATGCATATTCAAATATATATTCAATTTCTTAATCGACAACAATCTGCTAACGAATCTTCAATCAGGTTTTTTACCTGGTGACAGTACTGTTTATCAACTAGTCGATATTTATAACTTTATTTGCAAGGCAATGGATGAAGGTAAGGAAGTCAAAGCTGTATTCTGTGATATAACGAAAGCTTTTGATAGAGTCTGGCACAAGGGCTTAATTCATAAACTCCATGCGATTGGCATTCGTGGAAGACTTCTGGCCTGGCTCTGTGACTATCTGCATAGCAGAAAACAACTAGTAGTAATAAATGGAAAACTCTCGGACACTAAAACTGTTACAGCTGGAGTCCCACAAGGGTCTGTACTAGGACCACTTTTGTTCTTAATATATATTAACGATATAGTTTCAGATATAAACTGTAACATTCGGTTATTTGCTGATGACACCTCTCTATATATTGCCGTGGAAGACCAGCAAACTGCAAGTGTTCTTTTAAATGCGCATCTCCAGAGAGTCTCAGACACGGCAAATACGTGGCTTGTTCAATTCAGCGCAGAAAAAACAAAATCTCTGATATTCTCTCATATAGCTAATCCGGATAGCGGACCACCACTCTTCCTCGGCGACACTCAGATCTCATTGGTAAAAGAACATACACACTTGGGATTAACGTTTCAATGATCTGGTCACTGGAATGCACATATCCAATCCGTCTCAAAGAAAATTAGTTCTATGATCAATTGTTTGCGCAGTCTCAAATACAGGCTATCTCGTAAAGCCCTACATAAACTATACTCCGCATATATTCTACCTCTATTTGACTATGCAGATGTTGTTTGGGCTAATTGTAACCAGCAACAATGTGTCTTACTTGAAAACTTACAACTCGATGCCCTAAGAACTATTACTGGCTGTCCTCGTGGAACGAGTCACGGTCTCCTGTATCGGGAAACCGGATTTGTCCCCTTATCTGAACGCAGACAACGTCACAAACTCCGCCTATTCTACAAAATGTTACATGGAGATATACCACATTATCTGTCCGTTCTTGTTCCTCCACGAATATCCGATTCAACTGAATACCCCTTACGAAACGCTGATAACTTTGTTGTGCCCTTTTCCAGAACAGTCCTCCATGCAAACTCCTTTCTCCCTTCTGTAATACGACTCTGGAATGAACTTGACCAAACAATTCGACAATCACCATCGTACCTTAGTTTCTGTAAGCAACTTTCCTTAAATGATCCATGTATTCCGAACTATTTCTACTGCGGCCAGCGCGACGCACAGATCATCCATGCTCAGATAAGGCTTGGTTGCAGTTCTCTCAAATCGCACATGTATGAAAGACACATATCAGATGATGCCTCATGTTTATGCGGTGCAAACTGCGAGGACACAAACCATTTCTTACTAGTCTGTCCACGTTACACAAACGCGCGACAAGAATTACTCCAAGGCTTACCTGACACGTATATCAGCTGCCATACACTTCTTTTTGGAGAGAAATTATTGCCATTGCATGAAAATACTGATATTTTCAAACGAGTTCACAAATTTTTACTAATATCTGGACGATTTTCATAACTCACCAAGTCTTCGCTTAGCATGGATAATCCTTCTTGACTATCAATTGTCATTAATATTATTAAATTATTGATCGATCACACACTGTATTTAAATGAGTCAGCTATGATGATGTTATCATATTGGTTAATACTTTTCGTCTGAATGTTGCTATATTAACAGTGATGCGCCATTCTCAGTTTTGTAAATATGTTAGAGTTATTTCTGTCCGTCAAACTATCATTCTATGTAATATATATATTGGGAGAGGCGTTGAGATAGGCTAAGCCTGTTCGTCAATCCCAATCATCCAGTGAAAATATCTCTTTGCCCGGATATGACAAAGGCTTAATGATCGAAGATTTTAACAAAACTCCAAAAAAATATTCTCTGACATTTCAGATATCTCAGTCATAATTTAATATCTCTCGGTGTTATAAACAGATCCGATCCCGTTCGCCCTATTATCAGGCACGCACAGCATATAACCATCAAAAAGCACAAGGTCTGAGCGCTTAATATACAGTAAATCAACTGAATCCAAATTGAATCAGCATTAGCAAATAAACACATATCAAAAAAATCTCTGATCCACTTATGTTCGGTTACCGCATTGCTTTAACAATGCGCCGTTTACTAAGCTTATTCTTCTTGATAGGTGTAGTCAACAAGATCTTAGTAGTCTCAATTACGTTCTAATTCGTTGCACTCAAATGAACAAATCATTTATCATTTCCACAAACACTCTCATCTTTCCCAACTATTTATTCATAACTAGAGTAGCCAGAGCCTTGACGTCCGATCTCGCATACCGAGACACACTGGATGTTGGGAAATACGATTGGAATCCGAAAATTGAAAACCCTATGGAGTAACTTTCATCGATACCGGACGCCGCCCAGGCAAAAACAGAGATAATATAGCGTGCAAAAGCTCTGAAACCTGTGTCGGTGCGTCAAGCATCTCCAGTCAAGGTGACGAACTCCACCCCTCCGTGCATACAATCTACATGCATAATGCAATTTGTTTTATATATAAATCATCCGTGACAACCACTGTGACATTGCAAACCATGCCAGCGTCCTCCACTGCGCTATGCCATTGTGACGGGACAGAGACAGCCCATGCTTCAAATACATACATCAACATATTGTTATAAGTGGTAAATGGGCCTACACTTTATGGACCCAGCATACGGTTGACATGCTCAAACATCATGGATGCCCCAGTCACCACTCAGATTCTTCATCAGCTTAATAATCAGCTTCTTCATTTTCTATGCGTGGTATCATTGAACTTCCAAATGAACGTTCTGCTGTAAGCATAATTCAAAATAGACATAGAAAGGCATTTTTAGACAACTTTCATACTTCCTTTACATATTAAGCTTTCCATATTCTGGTCAAGTGTAAACCATTTTAACTCTTTGAGCTCTTAAAATATTTATAAAGCTAAGAAAAACAATTATATGAACTGCCCTCAATTTTCTCTGTGTCGAGCTCCTTACATTTCAATATCAGATTACCGACCAATCATCACCACCTCTTGTGGCTGTCAATATCTTGGCCATTCTTCAATAGCATAGCACGAAGTATAAATGTTTTCCTGAATTTCACAGTAGCGCTGATAAAGCTCAATTCCATTTTAGTTATGACTGTACAGTTCTCTTAGAACAGCATTATTCCATAGGAATTTGTCTCATATAAAACTCTCCAGTATTCATTGGCCAACAATTAGTGTGCTTTCGGTTCACACTTTATGTAAGAATCACAAGGCAATGCATACGATAGCCAAGTCCGGGAACAACAATTTGTCCAGACCTGTGCCTTTTCAACGACACAAAGACAAAGGACAATAGTTCCTACAATAGTATCGACCGTGCTTTCCCTTCCAAGATTTAGCTGTAAATGATCACATCTCCACAGGGACAATAGTAATCAATGGAGACAATGGACAAGTAGGGCTACTGTCAAAATTTCTAATCAAATGATACATTTCAAACACAATGCAGGTTTACTCACCCTAGAACGTACGAAGCTAAGTGTATCTACTGCATCTAATACTTACAGTAGCATGAGGTGAATTCTGTTGGGATTGGCCTTAAACATCCTATCGGATACACAATCTTAGCAGTTTCTGAAAATGTAAAATGCATTGACCATATCCACAACACCTGAAGTGGAACTGAAATTTTTGACTCCTGACGATCAAATATATTACACAATGCAGCGATCATGTAACAAGAACAAAATTCTCATCCGCTCATCTGTCAAACCTCCCTTCATCCCATACGCCCATCTCGCCTTCCAAAACAAGGTCTGGAAAACATCGGCTTACCTTCATTAGATATTGTAGCAATGCATTCACTTCCCGCGTAAATGCTTCGTTAAATCTGTAACGAGAGTAAAACAGATATTATTATAGAGAAAAAATATCATATCCGTAGCTGGAATATTGAAAAGGGGGTCCTATCTCACCATACCAGGTTGCATCGTAAAACGAGCTGCTTGCTCAAGCTTGTATAACAGCTCTGTCTTCCGCTCTGGCCATCTTCCGGTCTTCATCGGACCTTTGGCAAGCTCAGTGACCACATAATATTCCGAGATTCTCAACAATCTGAGATGAATCGGGAATTAATCATCTGTTACGATAACGTAGCCTCTGTTTCTCTCTGTCGATTAGTCAGTTGCATAATCAACTTCACCGTACTGTAGATCCTACTGCTCATGTTGATATGGCTCAAACCACCTACAATTTCACCGTAAAGTTATGCTGTAATTGTTGCCGCCTCTTTTACATGGGAACTCATAGCCATAGGAACTAATTTTCGAATATTCCGTCTTTCCGTATTGGAGGGTCCACTTTATTTGACCCAGCCCATCCAGTATTTGCACTTTATTTCCTGTATGTTTCCAGAAAAATTTCTGCCTTGATTTTCTGCACGTCTTTAGTCGTCTGTGCGAACTCAGCACTTAACTGTCTGATATTTTCCTCCACGGATAACTCTATCTCTTCTTTGACGAAGCGACTTCTCTTAAAATTTCATCCAGTTTAGAGCTGATGTTAGTTTGTTCTTCCATATCAGGCTTGGCAGTATGGCACTTCACAGCTATTGCAGTCAACTTCGAATAATATTTGTGCCAAGCGGTTATGAAAAAAGCTGAGTTAAATTAAGCGTTCGTTGTAGCATCGACGTGTACCGTAGACGAGAATGGTTAAACAGAGACTCTCTCTCTCTTATAAAACACATAAGGCGCTCGACTGAACACAGTTCACAGTCGGAGCTATACTCACGTCTTACACCCCATGGAGAAAGAAGTTTCCTTTTAATTCATTCCATTCAACCAAAGGAAACTATATTGTACACTTTACAGTCCTTGTTGACGCGCACAAATCACTCTTCTGAATAATGGTAATCCAACACTGCTCAGTGGAACACAGTCCCTGTAAATGTCCAATGCCCGATAGCCGTTAACAAATAGCGTAGTTTATGCAGCAGTCAACAGTTAATACACGGGAGTAAATATTCCAGCAGTCCGTAGTTACAGGTAAATCCAGATAGTAACACAGTATAACAGACTCACATAAAAGCCAGTTTGAATTCCCTACTGAATGACTGAGTGATGCGCTATTTATACTCTATGAGGCATTCCAGATCATTCTGCCAATCAAATAGCTGTTCTTTTGAACGAGCAATTTCTATGAGACATTCCATATCATTCTGCCAATCAAGAAGCTTCTAGAATACACAGTATTACCGCATCATCTGACCTAGATACAATTTACAATAGCCTTCCAGAAAGCTCTAAGTGATTGACTCACATAATAGTCCGTAAACAAGCTTGCTCAGCCCCATATTCAAAAAACATCCACAATGTCTAATAATAGACTACAATACCATGACAAGGTTCTTATTTGAACAATAAAATGGTTGCTTGAGCAGGGTATAGCTTTTACCACAACAACAGAAATGGCAACTTAAAACACCATATATATTTACGCAATACTAAGAAAAGGTTAAATAAGGCGAAAAAATACACCTGTTTCATTGGTATACTTATACACATGTTAATCAGCTGAACACCTGTTCATAATAACAGAGTGACCAACATGCTTGAATAATACTAATAAACAATAACCAGGTAACGTCACTTTTCGTGGATTCCCTTACCGAAATAATATTCTTCTGGCACACTGGTTGCGGCAAGCTTGCCGCAAACTTTTTGGCAACCTCACCGCGCACAGTGTACCGGAAAGGTTGCCGCAACAGAGATTTTCACATGCAAATGAGCTTTCCGGCACACTATATAGATTTCAGCAACCTTGCCGCAAACTAATTATATATTCCTGCAGCCTTCCGGCACACTCTTCCGGCAGCTTTCCGGCGCACTCTTCCGGCAACCTTCTGGCGCACTCTTCCGGCAGCCTTCTGGCACACTCCTCCGGCAGCCTTTCGGCGCACTCTTCCGGCAGCCTTCCGGCGCACTCTTCCAATAACTTCTGGGCTTATCAATATTTTCATGGTGGTGGTCAGAATGACATCATCCTGACCTCCACATGAATGGTACAAATCACTCCACTCAAACCGTTGTACATAAGATCTGTCATGCAATGAAATCTAAACAGACAATGAATGAATGAAAAAACACAATGATCAACATGGCAGAGAAAACTACAACTTGTCTACAAAATTACTGGACTGGCCTAAACCATAATCAAACTGTTACTTTGCATTCAAACAGACTCGCCACACAAAGCAGTATCATGTATGACCAGGAAATTGTATGAATTATGCAGGCCTAAGTTAGCAGGAACAACTCCTCATGGTTGCAAACATGTTCTCCCACCATTCTCACCAACTGCCAGATTTGAAAGTCCTGAACCGAATTACATATTGTATTCATGTGCACCAAAAGTAGTCCAATGATAGGAAAGGTTAGTACTAGGTACATTAGAATCCTAACAATGAAATTTTTCTCGGAATTAATTGTTCATTCTGAGAACATTCCCCTAATAACTATAACTTCAACTATGTGGTACAGTGTGGTACACTAATTTTGTATAGTTCCTTCTGTGATGTATTCCTACACTGGTACAGTTTGGATAGTTTCCTATCCAGATTGAAAATTAGGGGTCAAAAGTTAACTGGGTTAACTAATAAGAGCTGGCAAATCTTCAGTGCAGCCCATTCCATACAGAGTGTGCCGGTAGCGGCATACTCTGATTCCGGCACACTCTCGGCGCACTGTGCGCCGCTAGCGGCCCACAGTTTGGGTCTGGCACACTGTCTGCGCACTGTGCGCCGCTGGCGACACACTTTTATCTTCTTCTGGCGCACTCTCCGCATACTGTTTGCTAGTACCGGCACACTGTGGAATCACCAATTGAGACTGCCGCTAGCGGCATACTCTCCCCAACAGTTCTGGCACACTGATCAGGTTGCGGCCAGCTTGCCGCAACCTGCAAATTTCGGTAAGGGTTCATTGTAAACCGTGTCAATAAAGGTGAAAAAGCATTAAGCACCGCTAAATTTGTGGTTGCTCGGTGCGAGTTCTTGTCTCCTGAACAATTAATATTGGTTTTTGTCCGATTCTGATTAAATGATCGATTCCGCGCGTTCTTTTGTTTTTTTGTTTGTTCGCGAATTATGGCTACAGTTGTAATGTAACTTCGTTATGACACAGGTGCGGTCAAGAAGCGATACATTAAGATGAAATGGCTTCGCGTAAAGGCACCCAATTATAACTAGGGAGCTAGAATGTTATTCCATGCATTTATATGTAAGCATTCCCCAATTTAATAATACGGTGTAAGTGAACCAACTTTACCAGTTACACCGCTTGAATCATCCAATTTGCAGTGCTCCATTCCGGAAATTTCACCAGGAATGTCGCGATATAGTTAACTGACCAACCCCTAAACCTCGAATGTGGATGAAGGTGTTGATTATTTATGGATGAGACACAAGCGTCAGATCCGACATTCATAACCCAGCAAACGTTCCGACATCCATGCCTATAGTTAGCATCGCGAGCAGGTTTGATTAGCTTATATTTGGTTTTCTTCACACTGAGAGACAGTAAATTGCAAGAGAACTAGTCGTGAATTCTAATGAGCGAGTTTGACATTTTTTCGAAAAAACAATTCTGGTGTCGTCGCCAAAAAATACTATCTAGGCTTTATATATATCAATAATGTAGATCAGAAACAGAGCAGGTTCAAGAATCGATCCATTAGATACGCCACAGTTAGGTTTTGAAAGTAGATAGTCCATACCTATCGAGACCGGGATAACAGACAGTTACGAAACCAGTAATTAGCGATTCCGCAATATCCATAATGTTCAAGTGATTACTAACAGAATACACAAGCGTCTAGTTCGTCATTCAATATTCAGCTGTCTATTATACAATTATTGACTGGTGATGTGGTGGACACGACATAATATTGACCAGGGAAAACCAATATCGACTGAGGCCGAAGGCCGAGGTCGATATTGGTTTTCCCTGGTCAATATTATGTCGTGTCCACCACATCACCAGTCAATAATTATTTTATTATATTATTTATAAATATCGATGATCTGATTGGTTCATAGCTGTACACGTGATATGCGATATTTTGACATCGACGATTAATTAGGAAATCATTACTAATCTAAGCTTATATGTCAATGATAAATTGACTGAATAATTACATTCACCAATATTAACTGCAGAAACAATGATAAAGTGTGAGATGAATGATATATTTATTTGAACATGATATGAAACACATGTACACGTAGGAAATGTTACTCTTCCTATCATACGCAATGGAAATCCAGAGACATGTGGGTAGTATTCCAATAAATATTCTGAGAAACTCCAATTTTGTAAATCACTAATGTATTTGAGAAAAACTGTACTGCTGAAACACATAAATGAAGGCTGTGTTAAACACATTGTTCCAGTCAGCGTCCGTCTCCTTCTGCCCTTAGGATAGTTAGTTTCCAATTTTCACATGGGAAATATCACAGTTGGTTTGCCCAGAGTACATGAAACTTCACAATGAAATGAATAACAACTGTAGAAAATACTGTAAAAAGTATCTGCAACATCACATATCTCAACATAGGACCTTCGAGAGCCTACTTCTGAAAGATTTGGTAATTTATGGTAACATTTGCATTATTTCCTGTAATAATGGGTGCTGGCCACAGACGAGAGCTCTGCTGCTGAGGAACACTGAGGTGATAATTGGTTGATACCGTATTGCCCACATTGGTTGGACGAGACGTATTGGGCATTGCTCGTATCACATCGTCGAAATCGTTGTCAGCATCGAATTCACTCAGCAAATTGTCCACCTGCGAATCGGACAATGGAATGAGATCACAGCTGTTGACTGTATCCAAGTTGATGTCAGGATCTTCTTCCGCGGTTGTGACATTTTGCACTTCCTTCTTAACGTTACCGGTACCTACAGTTATGTCACTTATAGTATTCGACATTCGCCTCTTGGTGCTGTCATCTGTGTATCCAGTGTAGGTCTTCAGGCTTGTTTCGGACTTGTGTCCAGTCACGGCCATGATGTGTCGGTTCGGGAACTGGGCCACATCGAGGATGTGAACCGCCGTAGCGCGCAGACTATGATTGGTATAAACTTGTGATAGCTTGGCGTTAACGCTGAGAACCGACATCATTCTACCAAGCTTGTTATGTCCCATCGGTGAACATTCAAAGTAACAGCCGTCTTCAGTTGGCTCCTCGCGTACTCTTTGAAAGAGATATGGACACCTGTGACACAACATCCTCTTGTACTTCACGAATGACCTCACTGGACAGAGGTCATTATCTGAAATTAAAATGAAATACCAGCATTTAGAATGATTGGATGGATGGTGAGAAAAAGACAATATATGATACAAGATACCTGGTCTCATACTAAGATTGAACGGACAACTAACAACTGTAGATAATACATTAATATTTTTAAATTATTTGCATTAATCATGACATGATCAAGAGTAAATTGAACATACAATAAAATGAATACATGTATGTTCAACAGTTGTTTTAAAAAACTGTTTTTCTTCTATATATTGTAAATACCGGTGAACAAAATTATGTTGTTGGAGTATGTGGTTTATCCATTGGTCATACATGTACGTACAGATAGTTATAAGTTTTGAAATAAATAAGACAGAGATAGAGAGAGAGTTATAAGTTTAACGTAGCGTTTACCAATATTTCAGCTATATTTCGAGGACTGATTTAATTTATTTAGGATTTACCTTTGATCTCATACATTCTGCCCTTTGCAGTGTTGGGGTCACTCTGATGGTTCTTGGTCAGTTCGTCCTTGTCCATGTAAATATACATAGTGCCGTTTGGGTCTGAGGTGCAGGAGAAGTCAGATATCTTTAACTCTCGTAGATTTTCTCTGCCACGCCTGGCCAAATATAGCACGATATCAACGAAGACTTTAGCCTGCAGCGACTGGGGATCAGACAGATCGAACGACCGGTAAAGTTTTTCTAGGTCAGCCTTGTCGACCGGGGGATGGTGATCAATTCCACCCATTCCTTCTCGCTTCAGCTCTTTACACATGGCCTTGAATGACAGCTGTGACGCACGGAAATCCTTGCCGTTGATGAGGTCAACTGATGGGTCTGTGGATTGTAGATGTCGGTTGAGTCCATGCCTAAGCGAAAACAGACTCGTCTTCTTGTACAAGTTTCCCTTTTCCGTTCGAGCTTCGGTGTAAAATTTTGCCAGAAGTTGATCGAGGCGAACCGGGTCCAGGTCTTCAAATGCCGCCGAGAGATTTTTCTCCAGAAGATAGGCCCTCAAAACTCTGACAGCTGTTTCGGTCGCCCTTTGAGTGTTTCGGGAATCTTTCTCCCTCAAAAGTTTTTTCATTTCTGTTTCTGTTAGATCGCCAAAACGTTTGTTTTCACCGGAAGAGTTGCTCGTTGTTGACATCTTGCAGGAAGACGACATGTCCGCTCTCCACAGTGAATGGTTTATGCATTTTGGATTGGCTGAAATTCAGCATGACGTCATGTCTCCATATATGGCTAATGGGCGGTGCCCCCAAAACTTATATCGCATGGACAAGCCATGCGACATAAGAAAATATCACATATCACGTGTACAGCTATGAACCAATCATATCATCCATATTTATAGATTATATAATAATAAAGATTGCCGGCGACCATAATCCAAAGACCTAATTCATATATTACATTAGCACCAAATTAATCGAATAAATTACAGTAAACATAAAACTAGGCTACATGCAGTTTCTTGCAGGAGAGAAATTTTGCAACGATGCCGGCAAGACATCATGATGTTCTAAAAATGATGATTTTCGTCGCAAAGTCGTTATCTAGAGTAAAACATATATTTTAACTTGGAATTTAACTTTAAATCTCGTTCAACGAGACCAGAGTCACAGTAACGTTAACTACAGTAGGGGTTCATCGAGATCGACTCATGACTACAACTATAGGAAACTTTGATCGTGCCGTACTGTGCAGTTCCCAACCTCTCGGTTCTGCACAGTATGCCTGTAATGCTGGATGGCTATGTACAGTAACTAAGTGGAACTAAGCAGTATTGTAAAGTCCTCAACTGGGCAGTTCAGCACAGTCAAGATTTGGTAATTTCCACCCAGAAACTGGTCATTAATTTCAGTCATCTTCAGGGATAAATTATAATATAACTATATTTCTACATTGTGAAACACCCTGCCAGAAAATACTGCCCTAAGTCGTGAGTTCGATTCTCACCCGAGCCAGTATTTTCTGGCAGGGTGTTTCACAATGAAGGAATATAATTAAACTGGTCATTACTGTGAAGAACCGTTCAGTTTTTGACCGCATGAAACTTAAAGTGACTGTTGTGTATGTTTTAATGTGTTGGATTACTAAGTTATTGGCTTGAGTACTTAGAATGTTGTTTGATCGTTGCAATACAGCTGGAATATTGCTGAACGCGACGTTAAACCGTAATTATCTCTCTCTCTCTCTCTCTCTCCCTCTTGGTATCTCAGTAACTTAACGGAATTGTGCAGTTACTGCTAAGTACTGTGTTATAGCAACTGGCCAGAACTGTTCATGGGCCTGTCCACTCAGAAATGCTCAATTACTGAATAGTAATACAGATATAGGTGCAATAACGCTGTATAACATATCTGTATGAAACCGATTTTGATACAAGCGTTAATTAGGAAGCCTCAGATACGACATTCAATATTCAGCCATTGGCCATGAAAGAAATTCAGTGTCAATAATAAAAAGATATATTACATATGACAGTACCAATTCCCACTGTGATAGAATTTAAACCTTTTCCATTCATGAAATTATAGTATTTGCCATGTTAGAATTAAAACATAGGCCATTAACCTCAACATGTATAATTCAAATAAACTTCTTCTAACTTAATTACTAGTGTATATTTTAACTGATTAATCTTCCTCAGCCTGTGAATCGAACAAGTTTGGTTCCAACTGTGTGAGTGACTGTCACTGTGTCCAGCCAACAGCCTGTAATGCGAGGACTGGTGTCTGTACGTCTGACGGATGTGAGTCAGGATATCAATCGGACATCAATCAACGATGTCAGACAGGTGAGTTTACAATTGTCGAGAGACTTCAAGAACAAAAACAGTAGAACAGTAAGAGAAAATTAGACAAATTCAATCATTTTCATGATGTATGGGACCAAAGTACTCAATACCTTATAATTATACGAATTATAACTATTTCCTTGTCCCAAAGCACCTTGATCATTGGACATTAATCGTATAATTCTTCCTCAGAGTGTGGACTTGGTATGTTTCTAATGCCAACGCTGCCTTGATTAATAATTCATTATCAGCCAGATGAGTTAACAAGTGACGAGAAACTTCGAGAACAGTATAGAAGCAAGAAAACACGAGAAACCATAAAAACAATTCAATCGTGATGATGATGTATCAGTTATCGAGCGATGCATGAGGCTTATAGCAACCGCTGCCTTATACGAATTCGAAATGAGACCCACTCCCGGACACATCCCCGCCTGCTTGTGAGAGAGAAGATATATAGATGCACACGAAGTAATTGTGAATATCTAAAAATGGAAGATTTTGTTGAAAATAATCCACTCGATCTCATGCTACTTGGTACGATCCCGTACTACTTGACCCTGAATTCCGTGAAATATGACGTGAATTTAAATGATCAAAGAGTATGTTTGTTTTTACTAATGTTTTAGTAACAATAACCACTTGTCCAGATGGTCAGTTTGGACGACCGTGTAAGGCTTGTAACTGTGACAACACTATCGAAGTGTGTGACAAAGTGAGAGGAAGATGTAGTATATCCGGATGTGCTGTCGGATATACGGGGGAAAACTGCTTACAATGTAAATACATCCATAATTTAGCTCACAATTTGTACGTGATGGTCGGAGAGAAGAACACAAAAATAGGGGAGAAACTGAATACTAAATACATCTAGCTATATTTCACTCCTTCTTCGTTCAGAATTAACTACACCTATGTTGTCACCTTCTCTCATTAACTCAGTAAGTTGTCGCAGGTAAAATCCAGAGCTGAAATGTTCGAGAAACTTAGTGGGACATCATCATGATCATATATAAAAAATGGCACAGTCAATGGGATACATGTAACACTGGGCGGTAACTACATGATCACGGTGCCCAAAAATAGTTACGTCAGTCGGCAACCAAGAACAGCTGAAACAAAACTATTCTGAATTTGGAGCGGGCATGCAGCTCTAAACTCAACACTGCACAAAATGAGCCCCGTAGATAGTTCAGACTGTGAATGCGCCACGGGTCGCCACACTATCTTACATATTATGATGGAAGGACCATTATGTTCTGTTCAACGTGAAGCTTTGATTGTCCAGATAGAGGGTACATACGTGAGTCACTTAGGTCCTGTTTAGGAAAGAACGTTGGACCTAAATACGCTACTGTGGCCAGCACACTCCTCTAGCTCTGTTCAAACTGTCACCTTAAACGCTGTTTTTCGGTTCCTGATGGACTCAAATATAATTACAACACATATATGGGAAGTCGGGATATACATACCAAATCTGACTTCCCCACTATCAATATCATAGTGAACAATAGAGCAAAGTGTGAATCTTTATTTGCTGAACATTGTAGATATTTGAATTTCAATTGTGACCAATACTGCTTACGTAGCAGAAGCATACTAGACAACAACAACATCATATGATGTTGCCGTTGACTATTCTTTAAGTTTCGCGCAACAGGCGTTGAATAGCAATTGCCAGATCCGACATTTGATATTCAGCCATCGCCCATAGAAGAATTTCTGCGTCAATAATCGAAGGACCTATTTCGTATGACAGTGCCAATTCTAAATTCGATGAAATCTAAACCTTTTCATTCATGGAATTAGAAAATTGACCATGTTGGAATTAAAACTTTCGCCATTCATCTCTACATGTATTATTCAAATTAACTTCCTCAGCCTGTGGACCGAACAAGTTTGGTTCTAACTGTGTGAGTGACTGTCACTGTGCCCAGCCAACTGCTTGTAATCGTACGACGGGTGTCTGTACGTCTGGAGGATGTGAGTCGGGATATCAACTGGACATCAATCAACGATGTCAGACAGGTGAGTTTCCTCTTGACGAGAACCGCCTTAAGCAAAACCAGAAAAACAATCGAAAGTGCGACAAAAGCAATCGTTTCCATGATGCATCGAGGTATTCAATGCCTTATAATTGTACGTAGATTGTACTGCTACAAAGAACTCCCCTTTGCCGAATTCAAAGGCGCTTCATCCCAGATTGTACATGATTATCGGTGAATCAGAACTGATTCTGTCTTTGCTGTTTCAACGACTATTCAACGTCTACACAATATTTACTTTACATAAGTAATTAGGGGCATGCCAATATCTATGTTTCATTTTTGTGTATGGGAGATCCATCATAGATTCTGTATAGAGGGAAATGTTTAAAAATATCACAAAACATGAACTAATGAGACTGACAGCTGTCTGTATATTATGCTGCAATATTTGCTTACTTGAAATGGGATGCTAATATTATCGGATGAGTGATGTTTGGGATTTTCTTTTGATTATTATTTCGCGGACATTTTTCACGGACGACGACCGACTACTGAATGTCGGATGTGACGCTTGTACTGATATCGTTCTGGTTTGCTTTGTTTCTTGTTATGGAAACTTCTTCCGTACTATCAGGAGTATAATAGGCGGGTGATTGTTGCAGAAACTTATAAAACAGGGCTATTCCTCCAAGCGCCTCCTCTCAAAGTTTCTCAAATTTGGCGATACGTATCGCACGCTGATAGCAAAATACGAACGTAGCGTACAAGATCTATGGCGCTACGTTTCGTAACTTGTGTCTAATTCCGCTTAACCCGGGGCTAGGGGCCGTATGAACCCATGTACTTCAAGATCCTCATGGTGCTCATATGAACAGTCACAATCAAAGCGTGACTGAGATACATCATTCTCTAGATAACGACTTTAGAACGATTATTATGGATTAAGAATACTGATCAGCGATACAGATTTTATATTTTTGGAACATCATGATGTCTTGTCGGCATCATTGAAAACTGTTGACCGCTTCTCTCTTGCAGGAAACTAGCCTATGTTTATGTATACTATGATTGTCTTTTTTGAATTTGGTGCTAATACTGTTATATGGATATGGAATAGGTCTTTGGATTATGGACGCGGATATTCTTTAATGGACGACGGCTGAATTATGAATGACGGACTAGACGCTTGTATTCTGTTGTTTCAATGCATTTTGCTGAGAAGCAACAGGAACTTGATAATGTGATGTCTACCACTGTAATATCACTTGTCTTTATTGCACCATGTAAGCGTCCTGTCTGTGTCTTGTGCGCTGTCCTCAGTGTTTTATTGAGTGGACGGAGGATGTCTGGTTCCATGTTGCTTCAAAGATTTCTTCTTTAAAGCAGCAGGAATACAACTTGGCTGGGTCGTGCTTAACTGGTTCGTCGCGATATGACTGAAATAATGCTGAAATCGACGTTAAATCCTATTCGTTCACTCACTCACTCACTGCACATGTGATGTGAAAACTCAAAATAAAATTTGTATAAAATGAGTCGAAAGACACTGATATGCACTGTTTTTTGTCCCCCGCTACTTAGTACGGGTGTCCGTAATTCCGTGATTCCGTAAGATTTTCTTGTCCGGACAATAACTCGTGAACGATTTAACCGATCAACTTCAAACTTGGAGTGTGCCTTGACATTGGCGAGAGGACGGTTGGGATTGTTTTCCAGCAATGTGTGTAATCTAATATGGCCACCGTCAGCCATATTGGATTATTAGCAGTTGGATCTTGTCCGGACAATAACTAGAGTACGATTCAACTGATCTACTTCAAACTTGGGGAGTCCCTTGACACCGGTGAGAGGACGGTTGGGATTGTTTCTCAGCAATGTACATAATCCAATATGGCCGCCGTCAGCCATATTGGATTATAAGCAGTTGGATCTTAGATTTTCTTGTCCGGACAATAACTCGTGAACGATTTAACCGATCAACTTCAAACTTGGGGTGTGCCTTGACATTGGTGAGAGGACGGTTGGGATTGTTTTTCAGCAATGTGCGTAATCTAATATGGCCGCCATCAGCCATATTGGATTATAAGCAGTTGGATCTTGTCCGGACAATAACTGGAGTACGATTCAACTGATCTACTTCAAACTTGGGGAGTGCCTTGACATCGGTGAGAGGACAGTTGGGATTGTTTTTTCAGCAATGTGCATAACCCAATATGGCCGCCATCAGCCATATTGGATTATAATCAGTTGGATCTTAGATTTTCTTGTCCGGACAATAACTCGTGAATGATTTAACCGATCAACTTCAAACTTGGGGTGTGCCTTGACATTTGTGAGAGGACGGTTGGGATTGTTTTTCAGCAATGTGCGTAGTCTCATACGGCCACCGTCAGCCATATTGGATTATAAGCAGTTGGATATCTCCATTTTCAAATCATACTCTTCATCAATGATATGAGATATCATCGACCAAAACAAATCGACCATAGAGGTCCATGGCCCCTGCAGCAGCAGTGCCAGTTATGGTGGATGTAATCCACCATAACTGGTGCTGCTAGCGGGGGACGTGGACCTCTATGGTCGATTTTTGGACTAGGAAAGCGTTTCACTTGACTATACATGTCGACGAATGGAGCTATTGCTGTGTTTCATTACATATGAATCGCAGATGAATCATGAACGTATCTCATATGAAATATTTATGTGGAATGCCGTATATGGCAAGCGTCAGATACGATATTCAATATTCAGCCGTCGTCCGTAAATAATGATAATAATCAAAAGACCAAGATTGTATGACAGTTAACACCAAATCCGAATGTGTATGAAATAAAAATAATGGAAACAGAATATGGTTTCCTACAAGAGAGAAACGGTCAACGGTTTTCAGAAAATCCTAATCACTGGACATTATTATTTAGGCCAAATGAATTTCCAAGGCGTTTTCCAGAGTTTGTATCTCAATAAAGCTTTGATTGTGACTTCGTTTAAACAACATAGAGATGTAAAGCACATATGCTTATCATGCGTGATACACATGAATTTCCCCAGAACACCATTCATGCGAGATTCAATTTAGTAGATGTACGTCACAACTATTGTAATGAGTATTTGTTTAGTTGCAGTTTTTCTATGACAGGAGTACAAACATGTGAACCCGCATCTACTGACAACACAGGGTGGGCTGCAGCGGTTGGAATATTGGCCACTTTGTTCCTCGTTTCAACAGTTGGTGCTATTGTCTTCTTTTTGCTATGGCGAAGTGCAATCAAGAGGATTAGAAATGAGCTACATTCACGTTATGCCGTCACGAAGGTGAGGGTACTGGTATAGCATTTTTGGGAATGGGGTGTGTCCAATTTGTTTTACTTGTTTGCACGTTGTTTCTTGGCTGGGTTTATTTTTGGAATCCTCTGAGTTTTACTGTCTGGTTGAATATTGTAGGCATTGAAGTTGCAATTCTGACAAATTGATGAAAATTCGGAAGTCCTAGTGATGAAAGAGCGTAGCACAACCATATAATGCAGTACAATTTATTGAGGGATTCGGCAAACGAAATCCGGTGTGAAACTAACAGACATAATTAGCCGATGTAAGCTATGAAATGATTCAATATACTATTACAAGCCGATTTCCGAGACTGTTACTCTTCAATTGAAATAAAATTTGTCTTATATTTGCAGTTTGATAACACATCAAGAGGAGATAATCCAGTCTATGAGGAATTGGATGGGGGATCTAAAACATAATCTGCCAACTGCTTATTTGAACAGGTGGCTTAAGTGCCCTATTCAGCAAAAGTAACAGTTTATAAAGAAGTGTGACAATATACTTAGTCAGCACGTCTCAGTACTAGAGTTTTTTGGCTGGTGAATTATATATGTGATCATTTATATAACGGAATCAATACAACACATCATCTGCATAATACCACGAGGACAACGTGGAAATTAGAATGAATAGAATGATAAGTTACCTTCCATTTGTCATCATAGCGTACATGTACACACTTTTCTTTCAATACAAAATGGACACCTGAATGAAAATTACAAGCGTTTGGTTCGTCATTCATAATTCAACCGTCGTCCATTAAAGAATATCCGCGCCCATAATCCAAGGACCTATTCCATATTCCATTTAACAGTATTAGCACCAAATCATAGTATACATAGACATAGGCTAGTTTCCTGCAAGAGAGAAGCGGTCAACAGTTTTCAATGTTGCCGGCAAGACATCATGATGTTCCAAAAATATCAAATCCGTATCGCTGATCAGTATTCTTAATCCAAAATATTCGTTGTAAAGTCGTCATCTAGAGAATGATGTATCTCAATCACGCTTCGATGGTGACTGTTCATATGAGTACCATGAGGATCTTGAAGTGTATGGGTTCATACGGACCCGACACAAATACACTTAGATAAAATAGACACAGTTAGAGACAGCTGAATACACATAAATATACTCGCAGTCACACATATGTTGTAGTCGCAGATATACACGATCTCGATTAACAAATTATATATGCCACTCGAAGGAAGCGGAATTCCTTAACAGCCTGGTACTACAGAGTTTAGCTTGTATAAAGAGACCAGACACTCCATGGGATCAAACATGCGGTTCTCCTTGAACAAATATTAATCAGTGATACTGACCGGTCGTTTCTCTGTCGCAAGGAACTAGCATCGTTCATTTATATTTTATATAATGCTTGCTTGGGTTAGAGTGTCTTGCAACTTCTGTGTCTCACGGACAAGAAAATTCATCATAGACGACTAGGCCTAATAATGTCGGATATAACGTTTTACTGATATGAAAGTGTATTGTGCATCATACCACCGGTAAGCTCCCAAGCTAGTGGCACTACCGTGTGTCGTTGTGCTTTCACCAGATCCTGGCGGGAGGAACCGCATCTGCGTTCATGAACGAGTCATTTGTAATTACATACAGTGCTAGCAATTTTACAAATGGTGCCATGAAATATGACAGCTACAGCTTAAAGATGTAATCAGCTTGAAATCGTGACTGGAGGCGATCTCTCTCAAACTCCACCAAAGTCGCATACGTTATGACAGGTACAACATAATTACAAGCGTCTAGTCCGTCATTCATAATCCAGCCGTCGTCCATTAGGGAATATCCGCGTCCATAATCCAAAAACCTATTTCATTTTCCATATAACAGTATTAGCACCAAATTCAACAAGCAGCCAGAGGATGCTAGGTCCCCCGCCGAAATGGCAGCAATATTTTTTAGCATTGTTGGTCTTAGGGTATATACATGAGGGAGGCAACTGCTGCTTCATAGGCAATGGATGTGGAAGGGTCTTTCTGCCTTGCCAAGTTTTAAGATCAACTCAGAACGATTGACTGAAAGTTGATTGCTTCTGTGATATAGTTTCCATGCAGTGAAGCACCGAGAAGCATCCCCAAGTGACATCTCAAGGCATTATCTGCAAACCAAATTTGACGAGAAGCTGAAGGCATCCTCAACCTACTGCCCGGAAACCAAATTTTAAATTGCCACCAGTTGTCGCCACCTGTAGGTGCAAGTGAGCGAAATGCAATCCCAAGCATCATCTCATGGCATGGTAGCCTACATGTATTAGCCTATAGTATCCTCTACAGGGGCCGGGCTAATGATCGGCTGATGCAGCAGCAACAACATTTTCCCAGTTAGACGGCAGATTTTGAAATCAAAAACGAGGCCGCGCTATGTCATCAGTCAACTGAGACAGTCACGTGGTTGTGTATGAAGATTGGGGTGGGTCTTATCTAATAGTGATCCAATGAAAATGCTCGTATTAGTTTAAAATGGCGGGGTCGAATGACCAATCACTGAACGGGAGACAGCTGGAACAGTACGTTGACACTGTCTGTTAATACAGGGGCGTCGGAAGCAAATTCAAAGTGGTACGGCCACTATCATTGCACTTTAGGTGAGGATCCAGGGGCCGCCCAGGCCCCAGATGCTCCTGGGGTCTAGATCGCCGAAGAAGCGTTGTGAGCGATTTCTGGCGTCAATCAAAATCACTCTGCATTGAAGTGTATTGTTAGTTCTTTCCTAACCCTTTTACCATTGAAAACGCAATCGATGGTGGTTTTCTGCGATGTTGAATTACAAAAAATTGGGTATAGTATAGTACTGTATCCTAGGCACATCGTGTAGAAGTAACCGAGATGATGCATCGATAATGTATATCAAATTTTACATTGAGCATTTGAACAGTTTCAGAGATAGAGATCATTAATGATTTTATATAAATTAAAGATGGTTGCCCATCCTTCCCATCACTCAGAGGAACTAATGTGGTTATTCATTAATGCAAGTCTCTTCATACATCGATGCTGTAAATCACGTTTCGTATAGAACATTTGAATGGTATCAGAGATAAACATCATTAAAGATTCTGAATAAATTAAAGATGGCCGCCAAGATTTCCGCCCAATCAGAGAAACCAGATCTGTCATTCATCGTAAGTCTCTTGACGCATCAATGATGTATACCAAATTTTCCACTGAGCACTCCAACGGAATCAGAGATAGATCATTAATGATTTTGCCTAAATTAAAGATGGCCATCAAAGGTTTTCAGTCAATCAGGTCCCAATTCAAAGTATCTGGATGTATTGATGATATATACCTACCTTCATATAAAACAATTGAATGGTAACCGAGATATGTATATGCTATCATTATCGGTTTCGTATGAATTAAAGATGGCATCCAGGGTTCCCAGCTAATCAGAAAAGCCTGTTTGGTAATTCGTTGAAAGTTGCTTGATGTATCGATGATGTATATCAAATTTCGTATTGAACAGTTGAATGGTTTCCGAGACATGGATCATTATCCATTTTGCATGAAATTAAAGATGGCTGCTAAGGTTCCCACCCAATCAGGTCCCAATTCTATAGGCTTCTGGTCCTTGACTAGGCAAATAAGCATACCAAATTTGGAATTCATCAGCGAAACAGTTTTCCGGCTATCTCGCTCACGAACGGACGTACGGACAGACGGACATACAAGATGATGACAATACCCCATGGCCAAAAATGGCCGAGGGGTAAAAACATGGGTCTGTGCCTGATAAATTTTAAGCCTTTGGGGTTGCAACTCATTCATAGAAAGCTCCCTGTACATGAACAACTGCACTGACAACTGCATGCCATCATCGGTCAGTCTGAAGACCAGCAAGGTTGAATTCAGTTCAATTCAGGAAATTGATCATATGCACAGTGTGCACCCAAACATTAGGAACACAGTTGTAATTAATATAGTAATATACGTGTGTAGACAAATGATTCGTGCAGAAGCTTCAGGGTAAATCCTATGATGTGCAATACAATTATTTGTTAGCAAAATTGAAGGGAATGTTGTCGTTCGTTTAAGATGACACGAAATTCAAAAATCAGGGATTCAGTACTGCGGGGATTTCCCCGCCAGTTATTTCACATTATACTTCTGAAATAAAATATGGTTCATGCAAAAGCTTTAGGGTAAATCATATGATGTGGAAAAGAATGATTTCATATAGCAAAATTGAAGGCCCATTTTGACTGGAACGGACAAGAAGAAGAGAAACTCAGTGGTGCCACCTTCAGGCAGATGTTGCTGAAATGCAATACGGACTGGCGTCCTGTTGCAAGGAATGCGTATTTCGAATTTCGGAATAATCCAACACAGCATTAGGAAGTTATCGCTTCGAACAGATGTACACGGGAAAAAAATCTATTTTGACCCAGTGGCGCCACCTTCAGGCCGATGTTGCTGAAATGCAATACGGACTGGCCTCTTGTCGCAATGAATGCGAATGCTGAATTTCGGAAGAATCCAACAGAGCGTTAGGAAGTTATCGCTTCGAACAGACATGCACGGACGTACACGAACATCCACGGACTCAAAGAAGCAAGAACCAGTGGCGCTACCTTCAGGCAGATGTTGCTGAAATGTAATACGGACTGGCGTCTTGTCACAAGGAATGCGTATTATAATTTTGGAAGAATCCAACAAAACTTTAGGAAGTTATCGCTTCGAACAGAAGTACATGTACACGGACATCCACGGATGCAAAGAAGCAAGAACTAGTGGCGCCACCTTCAGGCAGATGTTGCTGAAATGCAATACGGACTGGCCTCTTGTCGCAAGGAATGCGAATGCTGAATTTCGGAAGAATCCAACAAAGCGTTAGAAAGTTATCGCTTCGAACAGACATGCACGGACGTACACGAACATCCACGGACACAAAGAAGTAAGGACCAGTGGCGCCACCTTCAGGCAGATGTTGCTCAGATGTAATACAGACTGGCATCTTGTCGCAAGGTAAACATATTCCGAATTTCGGAAGAATCCAACAAAGCATTAGGAAGTTATGACTTCGAACAGACGTACACGGACATTCACGGATACGAAGAAGCAAGAACTAGTGGCGCCACCTTCAAGCAGATGTTGCTGAAATGCAATACGGACTGGTGTCTTGTCGCAAGGAATGCGTATGCCGAATTTCGGAAGAATCCAACTAAGCGTTAGAAAGTTATCGCTTCGAACAGACATGCACGGACGTACACGGACATCCACATACGCAAAGAAGCAAGAACTAGTGGCGCCACCTTCAGGCAGATGTTGCTGAAATGCAATACGGACTGGCGTCTTGCCGCAAGGAATGCATATTCCGAATTTCGGAATAATCCAACAAAGCGTTAGGAAGTTATCGCTTCGAACAGACATGGACGGACACACGGACATCCACGGACGCAAAGAAGCAAGAACTAGTGGTGCCACCTTCAGGCAGATGTTGCTGAAATGCAATACGGACTGGCGTCTTGCCGCAAGGAATGCATATTCCGAATTTCGGAAGAATCCAACAAAGCGTTAGGAAGTTATCGCTTCGAACAGACATGGACGGACACACAGACATCCACGGACACAAAGAAGCAAGAACCATTTTAAAGTCCCCGGCCGCGTTGCGGCGGGGGACAAAAAGACAATCATAGTATACATAAACATAAGCTTGTTTCCTGCAAGAGAGAAGCGGTCAACAGTTTTCAATCATGCCGGCAAGACATCATGATGTTCCAAAAATATCAAATCCGTATCGCTGATGAGTATTCTTAATCCATAATATTCGTTGTAAAGTCATCATCTAAAGAATGATGTATCTCAGTCACGCTTTGATTGTGACTGTTCATATGAGTACCATGAAGATCTTGAAGTACATGGGTTCATACGGCCCCTAGCCCCGGGTTAAGCGGAATTAGACACAAGTTACGAAACGTAACGCCATAGATATTTTGCACGCTACGTTCGTATTTTGCTATCAGCATGCGATATGTATCGCCAAATTTAAGAAACTTTGAGTGGAGACGCTTGGTGGAATAGCCCTGTTTCTGCAACAATGCTTTGTGACTTTGGTTAAAATCGTCAGATTTAACACAGGATCTATCAAATGCTACTAGGCGAGATATGTATACGCCATATGCATGTCCCACTGCTCAGAAAGGGATAGTTTACGATGTCGAAATTGTAATCATCTCTTGTCATACAGTCGACGAGAGAGAAGGCCCGCTTCATGTTTATAGAGATATAGATCTAAATATGATATGCCTGTAGGGCTAATTGTAGTTTCCTTCATATCCAGTGAAGGTGGATATATATCCTTCACTGCGTCATCTATATAGCGATTATCCACAGCGAGACGTTCGTATATATAGCGTTTGGTGAATGAGAAGGAATGGGCTTTGAATGGATCGGTTTTTAAAGCGCCTTCATATAGTCATATTCATAAGAGAACAGACACAGGTCAGCCAACAAGGGTGGACACATTCTCGTACTCGCGAGACTCCCTACTGCGAGAAAGAGTCTCACGCGTAAATGGGAGCCATCCCCCCAAAATTTGGGGGGTGAGTAGGCGGCGTATGATTATCTGGCTTGTCACTGACCTGCTGACTCCGCCGAGTTAGAAGCGAATTGCTAAACATAACGTGGGCTATATAATTGGGAAATGACTCTTTCCGTTTCGGAGCATATCAATCGCGAACAAATTATTGTCGGTATGTATACTTGGCCGTGAAAGCGAGTTATCTAATACAGGAAGTAGTTCGCGGGTAGACACGGCTCGCTTTGAGAATGATGTCATGCTGCCTCGCTTTGAGATTGGAGATTAAAAAATGTCACCAGTTTACATGAGAGTCGCTTTGGTCTCCCGCGGGTAGACACGACTCTCTTTGAGAATGGGGTGGACAATTAGTACCCATTAGAATACCAATATGCTGCTGATATATTGTGTTGCCAAATTTCACATAAATATTTTTTGATGAGAAATTCAAGCAACTCTATAAACAAAGAAACATCCCATGACTGATATCTCTTGTATATAGTAGAGCTAAAGAATGCTTTATGGCTTCCGACATTAATATATCTACGATCAGTATTCTTGAACACAGATACTATTAATGAACTTAGACGGTCAATAATGTCCTGATGAGGGACTGTAGTATAGAGAGTGGAGTAATCCCATGTGGATACATGTTTGTACGGTATGCGACCTTTAGCATCAAGTTCTTCCGTAAGACATTTTGAGGGATTTTTTCATACTCACAGGTGACTGCTTCAGTTCAGGCCACAACATTTTGCGCGAACGATCGTTCAGTTCACCTGGAGGTTACACAAAACGAAATAAGAGGGAACGTTTTCTCGTTCGCGTAAAAATGAATCGTATGTGCCGTCGTCAAGTCAATTTATTAAAATTTTTTTTTGTTTCGCCGCCGTCAAAACTGCAAAGTATGAATATCAATACAGTGGATTAAATGTTGGATCACATTTTCGCCATCGACTTTTCGTCTATGGTGCATGACAGGGGATATTCTGCAGCTTACGTCATTTATTCACTCATTTTCATTATCGCTCGTTTACTTCCGGGTGGGCACAAAGGCCAACTGCGCAAAGTTTGGGTGGAAGCAGCATGCTCATCATTGCGGAATTTTTAGTAAACATCGTGTGTTGAGCATGGCTTGATCGTTGTGTCTCTTTTCAATTCATAGGTGTCAATAAGTTTTTAAAGCAATAGTTATCATACTATCACAGTCAAGACGGACTATAGACGGAACATAAGCAGCGAGTCTTATGTCTCGCGGCTGGAGACCAGTAGTCATAAACGCATGCTGAGTTAAGCCCTGTCGAAGAAGCTGTATTTCTCACCTAATATAATCCGTCCAGTACAAATTAACCACCATGGACCACGACAGAAAGAGGGAACTCAAGCGATGAAACGAGGTCAGTTTTGATGGTATAGGCCTACACTCACATTTCTCCTGATGATGACAAATATAACTTTGTCGAAATATTGAGACTGTCAACATGCGTTTGTTAACTTTATTCGGAGTGACTTTGCTTATGCATTAGGCCTACACTCATTGTACCGAATTTGTAGGCTTCACACCATCGAATACATTTTACTCAAGAAATAAAGATTAAATTACCTTTTTTTTGCAAAACAGTACAAAAGTTGGCCAGATTTTTAAGCTGTTATCTTCCATCATATCACAGAGGACAAGCAAAAAGTAGCTATCTTGCCAGACGCCATATATAAAAAATCATAGATGTATCTGCTATATTCTTTATCTGAGAAGATAATTTTTATTAAATATCTGAGATTACGAACAGCTGCTTTGATTGTCTTCCAGTCAAGAGCTACCTCACAGGCACTGGTCACTGACTGTTTTCATGGATGTGATGAGGTCGAAATGGAGGAAGGCTCCCATAAGGGCCCATAAAAATGCCTTGTTTCCCATCACTGATTTTTCAAAAAGTCGGACGGGGGGTCCTTTTTTATTTTCGGAAGGGCATAGGAATGGTTCAGTTCATTCAAGAGTGTGTGTATTCATGCGACAAATAATTCAAGGCCAGTGGTAGGTGATTGGAGTATGCTATGTGTTTGTTTCGCTGCCACGAAAAAAATCGGACGGGGGGTCCTTTTTTATTTTCGGAAGGGCATAGGAATGGTTCAGTTCATTCAAGAGTGTGTGTATTCATGCGACGAATAATTCAAGGCCAGTGGTAGGTGATTGGAGTATGCTATGTGTTTGTTTCGCTGTGAGTTTGATTTTAACTCAAGTCCTAATAAGATGCTGCTAGGAGGAACTATTTGGGTGTTTGTGCACCACTTTCTGAAAGCAGAGAAAAAAGCCAAAATTATGACGTCATTTGTACGAGCGCGCATAACTCAAAATTTCGATGAGCGACCCCCGTCATGAAGTTTGTCAGGTTGTAGCACTTGAATTAAAGCACTTCTTGTCGAAATATGGGAGTCTAGACTTAATTAGGGAATCGACGAGATGCAATTACGTTAACATTGCCGACAATGTAAATCTTTTGGTAGTCCGAGTTCTTCGTAGCGTGCCACAACAGTCGCTGGTGCAAAGCAGATTCAGTTCAGCCTCATTTTCGTACCAAAAATAACACCACCAACGCAGGTGAAAAAAAAATTAATAATAATAAAGGTAGGTAGGTTTTTTATTTACTTAAGCAAATACATGCTTCTCGTAACAACTTCAGTGGGTAAGGTAACAATGCATATAACATTCTAACAAATATTTACATACCGGTGCTGACTTTCGATTTAGCAGCTTCTTAGATCATAATGAACATCATAATATAATATTCACACTAGTTATAGTTATATATAGTTATAAGTAGTGATCAGAATGAAAGTGCGAGAATGGTTTATCTGTTTTGTTGGCGACTGGAAAATGCATCGTGAATATAATAGGCTACTTTTCTGAAGATCTTTGCAGAAGAACTAGATACTAGGTTTTGACCAGTAATATCGGGGAATATACTGTCTTCGCAATTCAAGGTAACGTGGACACATTAAAACGAAATGGTACTCATCCTCTATTACATTTTGATCACAATATTCACACACTCTATCTATTCTGTCTAATCTATTACTGCCATGTCGGCCAGTTTCCACCCTTAGTACATGCGATGAAGTACGTAATCTTGATAAAGCAGCCCTATGCTTACAATTATAAACATTGTCTAAATAGGTTTCAAAACAAAAGAAATTGAGGTCTTAAGGTGCTTGTACAAAAACAGTTTTGGTGATTCTAAACCGGTAATCCACTTCTGTAAATAACAATCTTTTACTCTTTGACGAAATATCTTCAAAAACACTTTCGAATTTACACTCTCCGGAAAAAGCCACACCTCGCCAAAGCCATATTCCGTTAGCATGGTCTTCAACAATGAATTCCAATTTGGGATTCCCTTATTTGTCAAACCTAAAAGAATACTGTAAACATTTCTGATCAGAATATTTTTGCCCTCTAATATCCTTAACCAATATGTCATAATACTGACCAAACGAAACTCTCTGAGAGGTCTTCTGTCTAACTCCACATACACCGCCACATTCGCAGTAGATTTATTCACATTTAATATTTGTTTACAAAATTTGGTGTGCACACGTTCTATTAATTGCCCTGTATGGAACCCCCATACTTCCGCTGCATACCTTAATATAGATCCCACAAAAGTATCAAATAATTGACATGATATACGTGGTTTTAGCGAACATCTACGGATATTTGACATCAAAATGTTTAGGGCTTTTAAACCTTTGTCAGCAAGCTTTTCTTGTACTCTAGAAAATTTACAATTGCTTGTAAAATCTAAACCTAAATAAGTAAAAGATTCCACATTTTCCAAAATATTATTATTGTAATACCATTTTTCGGTCTGTTTAACTGTACCCCCTCTTTTAAATACCATTGTTTTTGTTTTCTCGATATTGACAGTTAATCCCCACTTATTACAATAACTATACAGTGCATTTAAATTTTGTTGCAACCCCTCTACAGTTTCAGAAAATATAACAATATCATCTGCGAATAGAATTAAATACATAGTTATATCATTCAATGACAAATTTGCGTCTGATTTACACATCATATACATTTCTAAATCTTCCATAAACAGAGAAAACAATATGGGAGATAAAACTTCTCCTTGTCTTAAACCCTGCTTATATTCAAAAGCGTCGGTTTTAACACCCGTATGCGATATACAGGACTTGACATTTAAATAAATCGATTTCAACATGTTTGGCATTTTTCCAGTAATTCCATGCTTCATCAGCTTATGCCATAATGTATTTCTGTCTATACAATCGAATGCTTTTTGCATATCGACGAATGAGCAATAAATACGTTTTCCAGTTGCTAAGTAAGATGACAATATACTATGTAGTACAAAAATTGCGTCGGTGGTGCCGACTCCTTGCCTGAAGCCAAATTGAGCATCAGATATTTTTCCCCAATTACTTGACCATTTAATTAATCTAGCATTTAATACACTTGTAAATAATTTTGAAAAACAACTTGTTAACGTGATGCCCCTATAAGTGTTAGGGTCGCCATATTCCCCTTTTTTATACAAAGGCAATATAATTCCCTCTGTCCACATTTCCGGAAAACAATTAGTGTCAAAAATTGCATTGAATAATTGGGTAATTATTGGTGCAAGTGTATTCACATTGAATTTGACAAATTCATTCAAAATAAAATCAGCCCCATGGGCCTTGTCAGTTTTTAATGTTTTGATGGCCTCAATTACTTCACTAATTAATATTTCTCTATCCAATTCTTCATAAATTGTCTCATCGGTATCATCTAATGATAGTGCTTCACTACTTGAATTTGCACTCAAATTAATTTGCATCGTTTTAAAATATTCCAAAAATTCATCAGGTTTTATACTTTGACTAGCTCTATTTCTTGATTTATTATTAAAATATTTCCAAAATTCTTGTGGTTTCTTATTTTTTAACTTTTCCAATTCTTTACTCTTGTTTTTCACATATAAGCTTTTAGCTCTTTTACATGCTCGCTTATACACATGTTTACAAGATAATATCAAACGGTCAGCATCACAATGTGACTTATTATATACACACAGTGCCTGTAAATATTTCTTTTTTCTATCATAACACTGTATTAAACCATTCATTTTTTCTGCCATGATCTACAAAACGAACATGCGATTGAACAATTTTAGTTGTTTTTGCAAAAAAGGGTGTTGCTATTTCACACAGAGTTTCAGTAAAGCCCTTTATGGCACAGTCAATTGATTTTGTGCCACTTTGCACACCTTGAATACTATCCCACAAGTCATTCTCCCTTGTTATAACTAAGTTTTTAAACTGATCGACAAACTCAGTGTTCCATCTCATAAACTCACAGTTAATAGTTTTTCGCTCTGTACTGGAACTAATCCGTTGATATGCTAATAAAGTTACAGACACTGGAGCATGCGGTGAAAATTCGGTCAATTCATTCACACGGAAAGCGCGTGTACGCGAAAAGAACTCCTCTCTAGCCAACATGTAATCGATAACACTTCGCCCTGTTGGTCCCACAAAGGTAAACTGACCCAATTCTTTGTCGTCATGCAAACGTCCATTTAAAATTCTCATGCCGGTAGACTTACATAATTCAAGCAGACTAATACCAAAACCATTTACAGTACTATCCATTGACTGTCGTGGAAGTGGATTATCCGGTAAATAATTGACTTCATCTTCAAAATATAACGCACTGTCATTTACTGTGTAGTCTGGCCTATTTCCAGTTCTAGCATTCAGATCACCAACTAACATTACATCACCCATTTCACCGTATTCGTAAACTTCATGTTGGAGGTCATCAAAAACATTACCCATGTAAATATTATACACTGGCGACCCTTCTGGGGGCAAATACGTAGCACACACAAAAAACATCCTTTCCGGAATTAAAACAGGATTTATCTAATCTGAACCAAATATAAAATTCCTTTTTCTTTTCCAACTTTATACATTTAGATAATTCCAAATATTTTTTGTAGTACACAATTATACCTCCCCTATAGCGTTTAGCTTTACGGTGAACATATCTTCTAAACGAATGATAACATTTATAACCCTCTAAATCAATTTTACTCTGCTTTGAAGTCCATGTTTCCGTGAAAATAATCACATCATAATCCTTTATATACTCACAGAATTGTTTATCTTTCTTTTTTGCATCTGTCAATCCCTCAATATTCCAGCTTAGAATTTTCAGTCCATTCTCACACACAAATTCCTATCCATGTTGGTCGTGTTGATCGCGACGATCACCCTGCTCACGCTGTTTTCCTTGATCACGATGATCGCGTTGATTTGACTGATCGCGATGATCGCGATTTAGGTTTTCACGCCGATTACTGTACTGGGCCCGATACTGTTCTTGACTATCGCGATTATCACTGTAATGAACACGGTACTGATCTTGATTATTCCGACGATCAGTGTATTGGCCACGGTACACATCGTGATCCTCTGGTATGTGATAAATCTTCCTCCCGTCAACGTATAGGTTACTCCCTCTCCATGAAGCTCGCCTATTTTCCTTTTTTGCACTGATGAATTGTGGCATTTTCTTTTTCCTTTCCATATAAACGCCACGCGGTAACTGTTCTCCAACACCAAGGTTATTTCGTTTCAACTCATCTCTCAGTAAAATTCCCTTTTGACGAACATTTTCCCTATCCTCATAAAAGGTGAACTTAGCGCAGATAGGTCGTGGTCGCTTACTCTTTTGGCCCCCGAGCCGATGAACTCTGTCAAATCTCACATTATCTTTCGCCCCGGGTAGTTCTAATTTTTCTTCCATAAATGACTGGACAATGTCTACACACTTTTCCTCAAGTGATTCGGGAAGCCCATAAAATAAAAGATTTTCCCGCATGGATCGGACAGCTTGATCGTCTAGATCCTCTTTCATTCTCTCGGCGTCAGCTTGTAGCTTGTCAACTATTTCACCCCATTTGCGTACATCCTGTGCTATGTATACGGTATCGTCAAATTTCCCCGACATAAACTGAACGGATTCCTCCAACTGTTTTTGTTTTACCTGTAGGGTTTGCACCGTTAATTCCAAACTGTTTACTTTGAGGGATATTTGCTGAACGGTATTTTCAATCGAATCCGGCTTTGTGGATTGTTGCAGCAATAGTTCTAATTTCCGATTCATGTCCGTTAGATATGAAGCTTGGGCATACGAGGGCGGAGTAAATAATGGAGGCTGCATTGGCTGCTGTGCAAAATGCTGTCCATGATTAACCGGGAAGATTTGTGTAGCCATTTCCCTTTCGCCATTACTAGTCAATAAATCTGGGCGGTGATGGGAAACAAGGCATTTTTTAAGGGTCCTAAAGTTAACATGACCGAATACCGAGAAATCCTCTTGAATATAAAAGTCTGTATTCTCGGCAGCTGAGAATAACTATTTTTGTCCGGAGTATCTACTTTACAGCTACCCTATTTAATTTTGTGGGGTATAGAAAGCCACATATCCATAAGTACAGTCGTTGTCCAAGTTTGACCGCAAATATCTGTTCAGTGCAAGTTCACTTATTCCAATCTAGGTACCGATCTTAGTTCCTGTTAGTGAGTGTTGCCTGGAAGATGTTTCCGGGGCGACAATGCTTGTCCTAACCATTCCCAATACCTAGTAATAAATATTTTGCCAAGGGTATCTATTTTCCAGAAAATACTGAACCTTTTTTTTGTCTTTTCCGGTATATAGAAACCAAATTATTTATTAAAAAAAAACGAGCATCTGTCTGTTTATTAACACGCAAATCTTTCAGCACATCTGTGGATCACCAGCAATTGATAATTGTTCTATTGTTCTTAGTTCTCATTGGCGACTGTTAACCGTGACGAGTCTGGGGAGTAAAAGATGCGAATCTTCTGCTCATATATTGTGTATTAAATAAATAATGCAATCCTACATGTACTATAATATCTGTACCAGTCTAAAAATGTTGGGTGGCCTTTCGAAGTCCATGAGTTCTAGTTCCAATTTGTAGAGCTGTTGTGGGATTGCATGCGAATATAGTTTTTACTTTTGTGTTGTCTGGATCGGTGAATTGAGGTTCTTGTTCTTCCGTGTAGTTTGCGCCGGGTTTTCTTGAGTAATAAGCAGATGCATACTAAATGAATTTCATCTTCCAACAACATACACTAAAGAATATCTGCTACAATTCATGCCACCCTCGTCACACAAAGAATCAGGTACGGTTCATCTTAACCCGACGAATATGCACGATTGTAACAAAACCAGAACTCCGAGGAAAGCGACCAAGATCTAAAACAGCTTTTAAAATACAGAGAATATCCAGAGAGCCTGATTGATAATGGATTTGCTAAGGCTTCCGCCATTGGCATCCATGGTAAATAACTCGAAAGAAATAGCTTCACACACGCACACACACACACACACACACATACACACCTACACCGTTCAAATTTAATATTTTGATATAGCATTTATATATAATAGGTATAGCTCTATATAATAGAGCATATATTGCTGAAAAGTTAAGAGAAAGCTGTTACATTAAAATAATGTGGCGTTGACAGACGCTGAACGATATTGGTAATTGAAAAGAAACAAATGGAATAACAGTATTGTTTCGACGAAAGTACGCGCGCCTGTTGTTCTGACGACGCGCGTACGAATATAGCTATTTTCTAAACAACTCACCTTGGCAGGGATCGAATTCGTTGCCATTTATGCGTACTGCTCTAAGATTAAATACGAATGGATTTGTATAAAGAAGGCAAGGACTTGTTCTCTAATTTAAGACAAAATTGCGCGCCAGAATATGTGAGTGAATCGGCTTGCGACTGAATCTCGTGGTTGCTTCACACGAATTATATATAATCTGAATAATCCTCAACTCTGTCCCCGTTATCTGCTCTCCCTCATCTCCCCTACCACACACATTCCCGTGCGCACCCATTCAATAGCACAGATACACGCACATCGTTATAATTTACCATACACCAGCATACAAACTAGATATACTCATACTAGATATATGCTATGTAACATGATGACCAAGAATACACAAAAATTAAGTTTCTAGTTCACGTGGTTCAGCCGCCAGTTTGAAGTTTGTGAGAAAACAAGTTATTCAAACGAATATGAATCTGCAACCGTGAGAGGTACGGACTTCTAATTTATTGAGTTGTAATTTAAGTAATTTTCCCCCACTTCCAGATACAAATACAAATATAGAACCGTCTTTGCTTCATCTACCACGACCTTTGACAGTTCTGACCACTTGTTCGTACAGAAAACGACATTGTAGGGAATTCTTAATCTAAACTTTCTCCATTCAAAGTTTTGTCCGGACTCCAGTGACCGATTTGTGTATCTATTTCATCGTACTAACATATTCGGTTCGATGAAGGATCCATCAAGGGGAAAACGAGTGTCCCATGTGCAAAAAGCCAATAAAAAGTTATATTTGAGAAAGAAAATCCGATTCTAAATTTTGAAATTTAGCTAAAAGGTGAGTAGATATACCTACACGATGAACTGGCCTGGCTGGTCAGACGGTTAGCATCTGTATTTTTCTTGCAACCACCCCCCTACCTTGCCTTACACACATTCCCAACACACACATGTTTACGAAAGATGGTTAGTGGGGGCATCCACAGACAACCATACAAGTGGGGACTTCTTTATTTATGGGCTATTTAAGAAACCTCTTACTGGTTTGAGTTCTGGACAGCCTCAGGATTTCCATGACACATTCACATCAGTTCGCTTTTGCACAGCACTTGAAATAACCAAACCCGTATTTCACTCTACAAATGGGGACACATCAAAACATTCCCGCAAAGTGGGGACACCCAGGCAAACCCCCGTTTTCAATTTCAAACACACATCTTTCTGTTTTCTCCAGTCGAAATGGGGACACATACCTTATTTAGTTTTTTCACTACACTATAGTGTTGTTTACAAAATGATAGTACAGAGGGTGAAATAGATTCACAGTCTTTGTCAAACCGGGGACGTCCCCCGTTGGAGATGTGTCCCCAGTATAAAGGTGTGTATTCATATAAATGTCCCCGCTAGACACCTTTCGTGAACCCACACACACATGCACACTCACACGTACACATACGCATACAATACTAATAAAGACAATTTATCCCTTGTTAATGCGATGTCTGTAAATGCCGACAAAACTAAAAATCAGTGCAGGGTGTCCTCTGATGCACTTATGTTCTCTGATCATTCTGTGATGTAAAAGAAGGGGGGGGGGGGGCTGTTGAAATGGTTCACTTCTTAACTTTATCAGCGTAAACAAAGGGTTGTTATTAATGGAGAATCTTCGGATTGGACAGATGTTTTATCTGGAGTTCCTCAGGGTTCTCTTTTAGGACCGTTAATGTTTGTTGTATTTATCAACGACCTTTCGTCTACCTTAACCAACTCTAGCTGCTATCTGTATGCCGATGACAGCAAGTTTGGTCGGGAAATCACTTGTGTGAACGATTGCCATTTATTACAAGATATCGACAACATAATTAAGTGGTGTGAATTATGGGAATTACATCTCAACGTTATAAAATGCTTTGTAATTTCATTCACCAACAAGAGGAATTATATCATTCATAATTACTTCTTAGGCACTCGTCTTTTAGAAAGAGTTAGTCAGATCAAAGATTTGGGTATTTTAATCACTTCGAATCTCTGTTTTAAACCACATGTTTCAAACATCTGTAACAAGGCCATGCGTATGCTTGGTTTTTTAAAACGTACATGTAAATCTTTTAAGTCTGTAACATGTATGAAATCACTTTATGTTTCTTTTATCAGGAGTAGCCTAGAATACTGTTCAGTAGTCTGGAATCCTTGGCACATCACTCTGACGGAAAAACTTGAAAGGGTGCAGAGGAAATTTATAAAATTTCTTTGTTTTAAGACACATTGTTCTTACTCTGGAGATTCCTACAAACAGCTGTGTCAGTCTTTTCGTCTTCCTACTGTTTTAGCCAGAAGGAAGTACTTAGATATACTAGTAGTATACAAAGGGTAAAATGAGGTCACTTGACCTCAGAAATTTGCATATGACCTCTGTGACGTCACGCGCCAGCCAATCAGAAGCGAGTATTGTGTCACATGGGGTCATGTGTGGTGGTGGTGGATGGGTGGGTGGTGGGTTTAAGATGGCGGCTGTGGTGGTGGTGGATGGGTGGGTGGTGGGTTTAAGATGGCGGCTGTGGTGGTGGTGGATGGGTGGGTGGTGGGTTTAAGATGGCGGCTGTGGTGGTGGTGGATGGGTGGGTGGTGGGTTTAAGATGGCGGCTGTGGTGGTGGTGGATGGGTGGGTGGTGGGTTTAAGATGGCGGTTGTGGTGGTGGTGGATGGGTGGGTGGTGGGTTTAAGATGGCGGCTGTGGTGGTGGTGGATGGGTGGGTGGTGGGTTTAAGATGGCGGCTGTGGTGGTGGTGGATGGGTGGGTGGTGGGTTTAAGATGGCGGCTTGTAGAAAAACGTATAAAAGGAGGCGATTTTTAGGGGAGGGGAGTATTCATTGCACTACCTACCTCACTCACGTCACCAGCCTGCCTGCCTGCCTGCCTGCTTGCCTGCCTGCCTGCTTGCCTATTCGCTTGTATGACACGAAAGCATGAGACGTGGAGAAGATTTTCCCTGGGACCCAGCAGCACCTCCGGTTGAAGTCTTGCCTGAAGACGAGCGTGTCAGGGACATTTATCGACGTCACTGGGCTACCATACGCCATTGTTTTCACCGTGACCGTCGTCTATTGGACTTGTATAACTATCGACTGCAGGACCTCACGTATTTGTCTACCTATGCCGAGAACATTTTCACAGATCAGGTGACAGCGTTCAAGTTGAATATCACATTCGGGTACATTTTACGGCACAAGGAGACGGACCAGCTGCGGTATTATTATCCCAGCAATAATACCTATGTGTTTGATCAGCCGTTCACGGTGACGGATGCGATTTCTCTGGAGCCACTCATCGACCAATTGACTACGTTGGATCCATTGGAATGGGCCCGGTTGCAACGCCCCAATACCCAATGGCTTGTGGAAATGGTGACCAACGTCACATTTTTCGTCACGAAAATGAGAGATCATCCTATCGGTGCTCCTGTACTACTACCCCCGTGGTTGCTTCATCGACACGGCCTGTATGCATTAACAGGAGGGCCATATGGGCCCTACAAAGACCGGAAATGTCTGTTTCGGTGTTTGGCCGTGCATCTGGACGAGTGTAACCCCAAGCGTTGTGACAGAGTGGCCAATGACTATTGGCAACAGTATTTACAGCAGCAAGACTTGGATAAGCGGCACTTCCGTGGAGTTCCGTTCAAGAATTTGGATGACGTGGAAACACTGTTCAACATCAATATCTTTGTATACCGATTACGATGCGAGGAGGATACATTTGTGGCTGAATTGGTTCGTCGTTCAACAGAACGGTATGCTGCTACGATGAAAGTCAATGTGTTCGCCGACAATGGCGTCATTTTTCGCTGATCTACAATATGAGCCAGTACGCTCAGTCTTTCACTTGTACCCAATGCCATCGGGTGTTTCACCGTTCCACCCACTTACATCGCCACGAGAAAATCTGTGACAACAGTGTCAAGCGAGTATATCCGGGTGGTGTGTATCATAATGCGCCTACTATTTTCCAGGAACTGGCCGATGAGGGTGTGATCATACCGGATGTGGATCGTTATTTTCCCTACCGGGCGTGTTACGATTTTGAGGCCCTGTTGGAGCCCATGGACATGTTTTCAGCGAAAACGCAGTGGACGCAGCGCCATATTCCTCTGAGTGTCAGTATTTCCAGCAACGTACCTGGCTATGACGCTGCACCGGTATGTTTCGTGTCCACGGGGAATTCCCATGAGTTGATCATCCGCATGATGGAGTATTTAGAGGAAGTCAGTGCGGCTAGTACAGAACTATTGGTGTCCAAGTTCCAGGACGTACTGGACCAGCTGGACGATCGGATTCCTATACCGGGTGTAGCGTTTAGTGACGATGAAGAGTCCGAGTCAGAGTCCGAGCCCGAGTCGCAGCCCCTGCAGTCGCAGGATGTGCCTTTACCGAAACCGTATGCGGAGAAATTGAAAGTGCGCTTCCTACAATATCTAGGCCAGTTACCGGTGCTAGGTTTCAATTCGGGACGCTATGATTTGAACATGGTGAAGGAATTTCTTTACCCCTACTTGGCCCAGTCGAATACCCTCAAGTCCGTGATCAAGAAGATCAATAATCATATGGCCCTCACTACCACATCACTGCATTTCCTGGATGTACGGAACTACTTAGCTCCTAATTGTAGCTATGATCAGTGGGTCAAGGCATATAACTGTGCACAAACCAAAGGCAGGTTCCCTTACACGTATATATCAACGCTCGATCGTTTGCAGTTGCCACCCCGGCACGCCTTCTTTGATGATTTGAAGCAAGTGGAATGTCCGGAAGACACGTACCGGGAACTACAGCAGGTATGGAACGATCAACATATGCACACCTTGCGAGATTTCCTGATATGGTATAATAACCTAGATGTGGTTCCTTTCCTGGAAGCGGCCGAGAAAATGGTGCAACTCTTTCGTCGCCAAATGCACGTCGACATCTTCAAGGAGTGCTTGAGTTTACCGGGTCTGGCGCTTCGCCATCTTTTTCAAGAGTGTGCTACGTACTTCTCGCTGATACAGCAAAAAGATGCAGACATGCATGATTGTCTAAAGCAGAACATTGTCGGCGAACCGAGTCTTATTTTTCACCGTTATCACGAGAAGGACGTCACTACTCTCCCCAGTGGAAAACCCTGTGCTAAGATCATCGGATTCGATGCGAATGCCTTGTACCTGTGGTCGCTGGCCCAACCTATGCCCAGTGGCCATTATACACGTTGGTTGGCGGAAGATCGGCATTTTTTACCGCAACGTACACCCTACAAGCATCTGGCTGATCAGTGGTTGGATTGGGAAGCCTATCGACGGGCAATTTATATACGACACCAAACCAACGCCACAGAGAAGCGCATAGGAGATCGTCGACTTCCCGTCAATGGGTTTGCCCTGGTGGGTAGCACACCCACCGTATTCCAATTTTACGGTTGCTATTGGCACGGCCACGGATGCCATTTCAGCACTGGACGCTTCAACGAACGACGCTTCAACGAAAAACACCGGAAGAATTACGGGAAGAAGTGGTGGAGAACGGTGATTATGTGAAAGAGAGAGGATACCATCTGATTGAAATGTGGGAGTGTGAATTTCACACGATGTGCCAGGCCCTACCCCATTTACGACGTTTCCTAAAAGAGCGCGAGTACCCCTTGAGTCGTCGGCGACTTCTGAGTCTGCCACAGATGTTCGACGCCATTCGTT
>JAVTVY010013275.1:0-50647 GCA_036873755.1 Hanleya hanleyi | reverse complement strand
TTGTCCTTCATTTAAGATGACACGAAATTCAAAAACCAGGGGTTCAGTACTGCGGGAAAATCCCCGCCAGTTATTTCATATTATACATCTGAAATGAAATATGGTTCATGCAAAAGCTTTAGGGTAAATCATATGATGTGGAATAGAATGATTGAAGGAAATGTTGTCCTTCATTTAAGGCGACACGAAATACAAAACTAACACGGGCAAGGCTTTGGTGTAAGACCTCCCATTGAAAAGGTAATATCCTGGACAAAAGACTGACAATACAACTTGCAGCAGATCCTTTGTCAATTATATTTCGTGAGTGTTACACCAAATCGTTGCCCTAACACGGGTTCGGTACTGCGGGGATTCCCCCGCCAGTTATATCATACGAGTGCTTATGCACCCCCATGGCTCATTCACCCCCATGGGTTCATTCATCCCCATGGGTTAGTTATAGGGATAGGGAGATCGCGTGCCCTTTCTATAATACTACTCATCGCGCATGCGCAGTCAACCCATTCTACTGTAGTGTGCAAGCCTGGCCCATGGAATCTCGGGTAGCAAAAAACTCACGTCTCTCGCCCCACCCTATCCCGCGCCACGCTGTGCAGTGAGTAAAGCGGAGGAGGAGGAGGAGTAGGAGGAGTCGGACACGCCACGGATTATACTAGGGAGATGATGGAATTGTTGCAAACCTTGGTATTGGGGGCATGGATGTGATAGTGAAGTAGAGAGGTAGTCCGGATTGTTGAAACTACTACACAATATGCTACCAAATTTGAAGTGTGTAGCTGCAATGGTTTGGTTTCTAAAGCATTAACATCATTCTGTGGATATTTTCCATTTGTTGCCATGGAAACTGCAAAAACACCAAGCACACAATAATGCTACCAAATTTGAAGTGTCTAGCTGCAATGGTTCTGCTTCTAAATTTCAATAGCCTTGTGCTTTAACACCCAACAATGCTGCATACCAAATTTGAAGTCTCCAGCTGCAGCGGTTCGGCTTTTAGAGCATTCACGTCGTCATGTGGATATTTTTCGTTATGTTGCCATGGAAACCACAAAAACCACCAAAATGTCCCCAATTTCAATAGGCTTGTGCTTAATCACCCAACAATGCTGTATACCAAATTTGAAGTCTCTAGCTGCAACGGTTCACCTTTTAGAGCGTTCACGTCGTTATATGGATATTTTTCGTTATGTTGCCATGGAAACCATAAAAATCAACTAAATGTGCCCAATTTTAATAGGCTTGTGCTTTACCACCCAACAATGCAGTATACCAAACTGCTGGAACGGTTCACCTTTTAGAGCGGTCACGTCGTTCATCCAGCCAGCCAGCCAGCCGGACAGAGTGACGACATGATCCGGCATATATGCCGATGGGACAAAAACTAGTATACATTCCCACCCCTCCTCCCAACTTTTTCCCCTATCTCCAGGAACGACAAAACAAATGAAAGCAAACTCTCCTCGACTTTTTAGTTTACCATATTGGGGCCATTCTGAGCCTATTTTACAGAAACGCGAAAACACCCAAGATGACCGCTTTGATGACGTCACAGTGACATGGTGTTGAAAAATGGTATTTGGTCGATTTTTCCTTCAATTTTTTTTCGAAATTTTATTTGTCTTTTTTTAGGAAAAACCTACATGATAAATTTAGTAGATGATAATCTGTCCATCTTTCCTCGCAGAAAAACGGGAATTTTGAAGCTGATGAAAACAGCACTTTTCTGGTACCCAACATATCCACCTTATACTCGGACCGTTATGCAAATATAAGTTCAAAATGACCCCAATGTGACAATCTACAAAGCCAGGGAGTGTCAGCTCTGAATGTTGTGTTGTTCTGGAGAATTATATATAATTTATATACGGGTACAAATATATTCCATTTCAGGGGACATACTACGGAGCGGGATCCAATACGGGAGGGGTATGTCAGTACTACCAGCCGGGTCTACCGCCCGTGGGTAAACAGCACAGTATCCGATCCACCGTGGCATTGAACAAGCCTCAGTTGTTTAACTCCTTGAGCTGTGGCATGTGTTTCAAGGTAAGTCGCCGGCGATCGTCGAGTCGCAGGTTCATTGTAGTGGCAGCATGAGCCAGCTGCGAGCATATTCATGATATTTTACCTTCAGTGCAGGACCTGGAAATGGCAAGAGCCTTTGAGAAGAGAAACCACAATTGTTCTCTCTCAATTTCAAAGAAGATCCGTTGTTCACATTGCCAATGGAAGTTGCAGTAACTCCTCTATCACAGTCATTGCCAAAAGTTTCTTAGTTATATTTGTCAAGAACCGGCAAATATCCCGGCAACCTCAACCCCTGTTATATTGATATACGAGAGCAATATAACTTGTAGTCATGGAATTTACGGAAGAGTCTAAGTTGTCTGAAATGGTGACCAGTTACACGACGGCCATCTTTGAAGCTGAAATGATGCGACATTTTCTGTGTTTTTCCCAATTTCGGCTATGAGGTGAATACTTCTGATAGTGAATTTATGAGGCAGAATGCGAAACAAAATAGCGGTATATAAATATATATTGCTCATCTATGTAGAGATAACTTTGTATGTTCCTACGAAGTAGGCTACAGATCGCAAATTGTCCGGTAATGAGTGAGTCAGTGAGGCAGTCAGTCAGTCAGTCCGTCCGAATCCTTTCGTCGGCAAAATAAGGAGAACCGTTGACATTAGAACCTTGGTTTTTGGCATGAACGTGCATTAGGGCATTGTTGCCAGCAAGTTCTGAGCTGACCGAATTCTGATGAAAATTTGATTTATAATTATTTTTATTATTATTTATTGATGGCTCAGCGAGTACACTGTCATGCCCATCGGGAACCCTTGGCTGTATGTTTCACTGTATATATAACACAGTACAAAATCTGGTGGGATATGCCATCCGTAATTGTTTTTATGAAATAGGAAATGCTAATTTTGCATCATTTGTTAGTGCATTTATCTACACTGCTATTACCAACTTGCCAGCCTCAATACACACAATTCAGTATATTGTTATAGATATATGTAAACTGTGGCCTTTAACGTGTATCCTATTTCACATCCAAACATTTCATCATTGACCACATCAGGCTTCAAATTCAGGTCAAATTACCCACTGGTGGTGAAATATCCTACATCAACCAATTAAGTCAGCCTGGTGCAATAACCCAGCAGAAGAAAGAAAGATGTGGTATCATCCTTCAGATTAGTCTGTGTGAGCAACAATGATAAAAGTTTACTGAGGGTGAAACAAAGCCATGACGGCATGTTTATTTTCTTTGGGTAGAATTTAACTAGATAAAGTAAGTTTGATCATGATGTGAAAATATGAGCACATACTTTGAGGGTTTTTTTGTGTACCTCTTGAATATTGACTATATATCACACTTGGATATAATTTAAACAAAAAATTACATGTGTAAACAAAATATGTCTAAATTTTTCTTGTCATTTCAAATCTTGATCCATTTTGATTCCTTGATTAGGGGATACAGAATCACTACCACGGAGTGTGTTGGTGTGTCACAGCAATGCAATTCCGATTCACACAACGAAGCTGAGGTGGTTTAACGTTTATCAATGAAGAAAATCACCGATCAACCGCCATAGAATATAATGTGAAAGAAGAAAACCGGAATAGTACATTCATCAGATTGCCGATACCCAAAATGTGTTGTCTCATATATCTAGATAACAACGTGATGTAGAGACGTGTTAATTACTAAGATGAATAAAAGCGGCCACGGCTGTGAGGGGTGAATATTCTCACAACGTAGGCTCTCATTTGCAAATTGGCGGGTAATGAATGAGTCAGTCAGTGAGTCAGTCCATCCGAACCCTTTCGTCGTCAACATAAGGAGAACCGCTGATATTAGAACCTTGATTTTTGGCATGAAGGTGCATTAGGGGACTGTTACAAGCAAGTTCTGAGCTGATCTACTTTTGATGAAAATCACTGGTGATTCTGACGTGGGCTGTGCCCATCTTAATATAGGCAGGATTTCAACTTGGGGGAGCGAGGCGGGGGGATTTCCAAGAGTTCAGCTCGCGTCGGAGTCCTAATGCCTATACCCTACTTCGTAGGTCCTGTGGCGTTAGTCACACTGCCATGTATGTACATGCTTAGCTAAAATTATGAATATTATCTCCCCAGTTCATCAAACAATCCAAAGAATTCTTCCATTCAATTCTGACACATTGTCTCCATCTTCAATTATGAGAATATTAATGAAATATAAATCAACTCATTGGAGAAATGCACGTCAATTTCTGACTTTGGGCACCATAACCAAGTCAGCACTCATTCTGTACATAAAAGTAGGCAAAAAAATAAAAATAGGCTTTGAAATGACGTCATTAGAAATGTCCTTTAAGGTGAAATGCAAAGGTTTTCAAATTTTCCTTTTTATATTCTTTGTGGGCTAGTTAATGATGGAAATATCAGCCTATGTATTTCGTTTGGTTGTCTCCTGGTAGCTTTTGAAAAGTGTTTCAAAGTTGGTAACTCAAGCCCGGCCAATTTGAGAAACGAAATCCACATCGCTTATCTGCCCTTGTTTGACGCTGTTTTGTGACGTCACATCAGACCACCTGGCCCAGCGTCAATACTTGTAACGTTCAGTCTCCGGGCGGCTGGTCGGACGTGACGTCACAATCAAGGAAAGATAAGCGATGACGTTTTGCAAATCTGAATTCAGCTTTGCTAGGAGTATCATCTTTTAAAACATAAAGAAATTCAAATTTCACCAAGTGAAGTAGATAGACTGGTATTTCTATCATTATTCCACCTATATAAATTGCAAAAAGGAGAATCTAAAAACCTTTGCATTTCACCTTTAAAGGACATTTCTGATGACGTCATTCCCTCTGTACCGGTAGTTTTGACAGATCCAATTGTTATCAATGTTGTCATGAAAATGAATGAATCGGAGATATTCTTGTCATCGTCAGAACGACAGTCCAGGATTTCTTCATGTAATATGTTGAACATATTTGTCTGGAAATTCACTTTTTTCGTACGTCAATGACATGCTGTTAAACTGTTTTCTTATCGGTACAATTACATTAATTTACATAATTAAATGAGTTGTTTCGCACAAGTCGTGCATTGTCGAATCAGTTTTTGGCGTATATCGGGCTTCAAAGCTCTCAGTCAGATTCCTTACATGATTCAACACTGCAGAACTCGTCAAATTTGGATGCACACAGTTTTTGCTTTGATAGGTCCACGGAACAGGGCACGGATCTGGAAATGACCCAATCACAGGAGATTTCTACGTCTTCGTTGATAATGTTTGTCCAGAATGCCATGCAGGTGATTATGCCTATCCACATAACAATATGTCTCATTCAGGGGGGCAACCAGAAGAGCTCTTTTCCCAGCATTAACCCTATCTGGCCTGGGCTTTGACCTGTCAAGGCCTGCGGGAGGGGGCGAAATGACCCCCCGCCCCCTCCCTAATTATTTTCTTACCCCTTGAGATAGGGGACTGAAACTTACCACACTATACCCTTGGGTCAAGCTCTACCATAAAATGTAAAAAAAAATCCAAGATGGCCGCTTTGATGATCTTCAAATACAGCATTTTTGGATCGATTTTTCGGTCAGATTTTTCGAATTTTTTATTTATGCAATTTCTCCACAAAAACTCCCATGATAAATTAGTAAATATTAATGTGATGTGAAATAAAATAGTTTCTGCCCACTTTTCATCGCGAAAAAGCAGAAATTTTGAAGAAAAATGACGAAAACATGACATTTCTCGTACCCCATGTGGCGCCATGTTGAAATTACCCATGATCCACTTCCGGAGATAGCGCAGAAAGTTTGATAGTGGGGGGCGGGGGGGAGGCATTTTGGGAGGGTTAATAAGGATATATGCATCATGCCTTCGTTATTTATCAAAGCAGATTGCAGTGTAGTGTACACACGTCGGTTACGGTTACGGTTTCCAACACATTGCTGATGACCAATTTTTACACTGTATTGAGATTTTTAGACATTTACAACCATTTTATCTGTAGTTAGACTTATTCTGTTTTACTAGAAATCAGCTACGCATACCCAAGTCGAACACTAGACGTGTTACCTTGGCTGAACACAACACATTTTCTCATCAGAATACGGTTTGTTGATGTCATAGCTCTATAATTAATTCGTGGTTCATATTAAGAGTAGTACAACAATATGACCTCTATAACATTCAAATTTGATTGGCTATTAGAAGGATATGAGCATTTCCCGTTTGAAAATCACCACAACCACAACTTGCCAAGTTTGGAAATCACAAAGACCAAAGAAAATCCTCCCAGCAGGGTGTTGGCAAGCTCATATCTTGATTGGCTAGGAGACATCGCGTGCATTTGCGGTTTGAACAATTTACCCCATTCATTAAGTCAAGGTAAATGATGGAACGTTATTGTAGTATTTAACTTGAAATGTGAAGACTAAAAATCAGAAGAGTGAAAGTGCCGAGACTTGAATTATCGTCGGCGTATATTTCTCAAAATGACTATTAATTATTTTGAATTATGCGCTAATGGATTTATATGAATTAAGTCTTTGGATTATGGACGCGAAAATTCCTTATATGAACGACGTCTGAATATTGAATGACGGACTAGACGCTTGTATTTGTCCTCACAAATGCCTACTTGATATTAGCTCACGCATTTCTATGAAATACATATTTTCCACACAAAAGGATCTCTGGATTTTGCCGAGAATGGGGATGGGCGATGGGGCATTAGTATCCAGGCGGTTCAGTGTCCGGTCGGAGACGGAAATATGGAGTATAAATTCGCGGGTAGTAATAAATGGTACCTCAAGCTTCAAATCCGAAACCATAGGTAAGGCGTTTTTTTTTGTTTTTGTTTTTTTTCTTTTTTTTTGCTCCCAACAGGTCTGGTTAGAAATCTACGGAAGCCAGTTCGTGCCTCTTCGAAGTCAATAAATTTTCCAGCTAAGTCGTATTTATGACTTACAAAGTCAAGGATTCCTTATTACGACCTTGTAAGGCGGTATTACGACTTAAGTTAAGCTGTAATTACGAGCTGGAGACAAAAATTGACTTCGAAATGGCATGAACTGGCTTCTGTAAAAATCAACTATAACAAGAAAAAGATACATATCAACACGCACGAAAATATGGGGTGAGAGGATAGATAGCATCTAACTTTGGAATTCACATTAGCAAAGACCACGCGATATATTCTTCCTGAATGCATAATCTTGGAATGACATTGTCATCCAGAATTCTAGAACCACGTGAAATGAGAAAGTTTTAATGTGCAATAATATTGCAATGGTGAGATGTTTGAATCTCTCAGCGTAACTATGATAACATATTCACTTTTCCCAGAATCCCGATTACGAAGATGAAATTGTTTCAAAAGAGTATCAACGCCTGGACACCTCTCAAACACAGCTTTGACGGCTTCTGGGAGTTGGACCCGGCAGAGTCTTGGCACAAACCGCTAGAAGTGCCCCTACGAATCCAGATGACGTCAGCCAATGGCGCCCTGCTTGAAGACTCCATATCGGAAATAGGTAAGATCATCTTATCATGCAGTTTTAGCGGAGAAATTGCACAAATAAAAAATTCGAAAAATCGACCAAAAAATGTCGTTTTTGATAATGACGTCACTGTGACGTCATCAAAGCGCCATCTTGGATTTTTTTAGATTTTCTGGTAGGGCTTGACCCAAGGGTAGAGTGTGGTAAGTTTCAGCCCCCTAGCTCGAGGGGTAAGAAAAATGATTTCGCCCCTGCCACCCACCCCACCCCAGGCCTGGACAGGTCCCAAAAGCCCAGGCCAGATAGGGTTAAGAGGGAGGAGAAAAGTATCGCAATCTATGCCAACAGTAGTGTTGGTGTACGTGTACCTGTTACAAAATGACTACCATTACCGGCAGTAGTGTACTTTTGCTGCCTAGACCACGATTTACGCTGTCGCCTGTCTTCGATATTGCACCTACCATTCTGAGGACCATTCTTGATCTGACACAAAGAGATACAGCTATCTAATGTGACAAGAACAGTCGTCATATCTTCTCTGTGAAAGTCAAACCATCACCCCTCAATATCTCTTTGCGATCAGATAAACATACAGAGGGTCTAGATTCTGAAGGTCTTAGAATGACAAAAATCTTGGACTTCGCCACATTGTACATCGCAAGATGGAGTTGGATCGCGATACACCTTTCAAGTAGATACGTCGCCGTATACCACATGGGATGTATGGGGAAACGCGTAACCTGTAACGTATGTTATCTGCTGGTGCATTCAGGCCATCTCATAGTTCTTGGGCATAGAATTTGTTGTTGGCGAAGGAGCAGAGGATGCGTATGGACTATTGCTAGCTAAACAGCAGGGCGATTAAGGACTTGCCAAGGACTGAGGACCTACTGGAATGTTTGGGAGGGATGCTTTACTTCTCTGTTCTCGATATGAAGAATGGCCATCGCCAGGTTGAAGAAAACGGATGCCGCAAACAGCGTACGGCAGCTACTGTTTGTCTTTTGGGATTTTGCAAGTACCACGGGATGCCGTTCGGGCTCTAGAATGCACCAGCTTTTTCGAGATATCTTGATGACGCGATCATCTTCTCATGTGAAGACATGTGAAGAGGACATCAAAGTTGACAACAGATTCCTCTGATTCGCTGCGAACGATAAGAAATTTATTATGGATTTCTCCAAAATGGTCAAGCCATCCGAACTGATGTCACCGTCTGCCTCTAAGGAGACAAAACAAAAGACCAAGGGTGCGGGTTACTGCTCAGCAGATGGCCTTTGACCAGTTATCACTTCTGCAAGGACCGAGTCATTTTTTGAAAAATACTGATCGTTTATCTCTCGCAGGAAACCTACTTTTTTACATGTTTGGAACTGATGCTTACTGTCATACGCAAAGGGTTTTTCAATTGTTGACGCGGAAATTCTTTTCTGGGCGACGACTGAATAATGAAAGTCAGATCTGACGCCTCTACCTGTTAGCTGTCCTGTATCTGTCCTTCATGCTTTGTCTGGCGATGTCGGTAATCCAGTTACGCATAGAACACAGTCTACACTCTCAGAAATATTCAGGGAATAATCCTGAATAGATCAGGCTGTACATCCACAACTCAATTTCAGGGATTTTACTTGAAATCCAGGGATAATTTCCTGAATTTCAGGAAAATGATCCCTGAATGAGTGGATTTTCCCTGAAATTCAGGCAAATTTACCACCCTGATTAGTATGTTCCCCACCCTATTCAGGTACGTAAAATCCCCTGAAATTCAGGTAATTTAGCTTTAATTCATGGATGATATACCTGAATTTCAGGAAATTATTCCTGAATTTCAGGTAAAATCCCTGAAATTGAGTTGTGGATGTGCAGCCTGATCTATTCAGGATTATTCCCTGAATATTTCTGAGAGTGTAGGTAATCCAAGATTGTATATCAGGGAAATATCATCTAGAGGTGAGCTATGAACAATTCGTGCGAACGTTTGTCGATATTCTAGGAGATTCCAAAATAATAAGCCAATGACGACAAACTCTGCCCTTTCAATTTGACACTGATTGATGTTTAGTTCACGGATACGAACAAATGTGCGCCGGTCGGTCTGTGACATTTTCTACCGCCTGCTAAAAGTAGATTTTTCGGCGGGAGTAATTCATTTGAAGTTTGTGTTTACCACGCACAATGTTTAAACATGATGCCTTATTTGGATACTGTTTCTCTTTTCTGTTTTCTATATTAGTCCGCGTGTTCCTGTGCGTAATTACAAGGGGCTTCACTTTAGAGTTGTTTCGCCCAGCTCTGTTTCTCTTTTCTGTTTTCTATATTAGTCCGCGTGTTCCTGTGCGTAATTACAAGGGGCTTCATTTTAAAGTTGTTTCGCCCAGCTAACCACCTAATTGATTAACAGATGTAGTGTGAAATTCGAACGGGATTTGTATAGCGCTGATGTCAGATATAATGTTCCGTGATATTATATCTGAATCTACTGAGACTGGGATAGAACAATGCCCCTGTTAAGGAAGTAGAGTAGAATATTATAGGAGGTTCATTTATTAACCATTTAGACGGTTCCTTTTTGTTGAAAGTGACGAAGAGGGAATTTTTGGAAATTCCAGGAGCATAATTTTCAACCTCAGGAGCACTTTGCACCCTCCAACTGTTGAATGTAAAATGTCAACTTTTTGGTTAGTCCTATTACACTATCGGACCGCCGGTATAATGCGCATAAATGGTTCTGTTGTGTCTTTTGTTGATGTTTATCCTGTTTTAAGGTGTCTGGATACTTTTGTTGCGAAATGCAGCCTGTTTTGAAAACTTCGACAAATTACCATGTTGTAGCCCCATGAACGGCCCCGTGGGGCTCTTGAGGATTGACCTGGGGTGTCGTTGTGCACACTCCAGGTCATGGTAAGAATAGGCCTCAGCTCCTTACAGAGCTTGTCGTAAGATGCGACTAAATGGGGCACCCGTGGGCTTCCCAGATGTGAAAAGGAATAGGACCCCACTCGTGGGGTCCCGGGTGTTAAAATGAATAGGACCCTACCCGTGTGGTTTCCGGGTGTGAAAAGGAATAGAAACCAAACCTCGTGATATGACTGAAACAGTGTTGAAAGCGACGTTAAATCATACTCACTCACTCGAAATGAACGTCCTCTGCTCCCTTAAAGTAGAGGTTATGTTGTCTCGGTATGGCTAAATATGTAGCAAAAGCTGTGCGAGATGTGTCCGTCGGAAACACCCCTCAATTACCAAAACCCTACAGTTTGTCTGTATGGATAGTCCCATCTGAGAGCATCACTAATCTTCGGGAAAGCCATAACGACTGGCAGCGCATAGGCTTATCAATCCCTGCAAAGTGCCATCCTTGAGTTTCTACAGAAGCATCCTATAAAATATCATTGTAACAAATTAATCCCCATAGTATCGAAATCATATAACTTCAAAAACAAAATAGCAAAGGCTATATTCTTGTATTTTACGTCATTCTAAATGACGCCGAAACCGACACACACACGAGAGTACAGGGCACTCACCCATTCATCTTCATCTGAGCTTAGGGTGGGGCCGATATCCAGAAATAGGCCGCGTACCTCGGTAACTCTCTCTGGAAACTCCCCTCTCGTGTTCTGTAGCTTTCTACTAACCACATTGTTGATTTAGATTGGTGTTACTTCAAACTAAAACTAGTATATACTAGCAAGAAATCCACTGTCCTTGTGGCACTTTTTGTTTGCCCGCGAACTACTTTTCTGTATGTCTATCAAGCCGTCCACATTTGATTTCTGATTTCCCGTTATCCACCCGCGTGTCATTTTCATTTTACCTACTACCCCCGGCTTTTTTCATTATTTTTATTTATTTCCATTATTTGCAGTTTTTCCAACTTTCAAATTTCTCCTTTAAACATGTTGAAATCAGTAAAGTGTTTAAGACAACCTCATTTCGTTCAATAACCCTCAAAGACACATTAAATCTGACGATGGAAATGGATAGATTGATATGCTCCCGTGGAAAATTCTATCAGGGGAAGTAACCCGTTTGTTTGAACATTTTCAAACATGGCCGCCGAGTGATGCCGGCTAGAATTTATTTGAAATAATGAGTAATGAATTTCGAAAAGTATGACCCCGCCCGCTTCACTTTTCAAAGAAATCGGATGGAAAACAAGGAATGAATTGTCAGTAGCCTTAAATTTCAGAAGAGATTATTTTTCCTCAGAGGGCCTATAATTATATAATTTTTTGTGATTGCAGTGAACGATGTTGTTATACCCGGGAAGGTACAGGTCCCCTTCGACCCGAAACTCCCAAACATCTCAGGAAAGAACACTGCGATTGGGAAGCGACTACAACAGCAATAGACACACCAGCCGCATCGTCACGGATGACATCAGGCTCACCGTTACCCAAAGGGAATAGTTAGTTTACACAAGTAAAAATCCGTTAGCATTGACGTCAGGGAAGTCAAAAATTAATTTTGTCCAATTTTGTACATAAGTTTCATATTGTAAACGCTCAGAGGAAAAGTGTCGTAAAACATCGCCGGCGGACGTTTGCAATTGGGTGATCGTTTGCTTCTGTTTTGTTTCGTATATATTTTAGCATGCATATTTTAATATAGCTAAAATATGACACCGTCAATCTAACTGATATTGTGGGGCAATGGACCTGAAACCCTGATGACGTATTATACCTCTTTCAATCACGTGATCAATTGTGCATTCATTCATCTGCATGACAGGTGATCACCTACCCAGAAATCTAGCATCGATTATGTAACACGAAACTAATTAAATTGTCAACGCACAGTGCCAGTCCAAGGACCTCGCGCTGGCAATTAAGTTGATGTCGCGTTACACCAGGGAGATGACAGGCTAACTGAATTGTATAACGCTCCCCATCAGTCATTCAATTGTCATGGATGCTGGGGGCCGGCATTGCAAAAAGGGATAGAAGTGGGATTTTATTGTCATGGATGTAGGGGGCCTATACGTCATCAGGTTTCAGGCCTACAGGACGCACATGGTGACATTGACAACAATGGATTAGTTCAACTTGTTCAAGGTGTCATATCATAGATATATTTGAAAATTCCAAGGTGCAATGTTAACTTTACTTTTGCGCAGAATAACATTTTTTATGCCTTCACAAACGTAACAGCTAGAGATTCGCCTGTGTTAACGTAAGTAATCCTTTCTGAATGGTCCAGCATAATATGAATCGAGCTGTACAAATGATTTCTAAAATATACCCCAATAGACATTGGTTCACCATCTTTTTGTCATTTTTCATCGTAAAGGCTCGAGACAGTTTGGTCTACGAGATCCGCAGCTAGCAGGTCGTCAATATATCGTTTGGTGAATGAGAAATAACGGGCTGTAGAATGGTTAGCTTTTGACAATTTCTGCATACAGGCTTAGTCACACGAGAACAGTTACAGGTCTGCCAAAGCAGCTGCACAGTCTGTACCCATTGTTATACCTATAGTTGTTGGTATATGGTATTGCCGAATGTGACAGAGAAATTCCAGCACATCTTTAAAGAAAGAAACATCCCAATGATATCATTCACGTGCAGTAAAACTGAAGGAAGCCTTAATGCCTCCGACATCAACATGATCAGTCTTATTGAACACCGATATTATTAACGAAATGAGATGAATAATGAGCTCCTGAAGAGGAATAGTAGTATCGAGAGTCGAGAATTTCCAAGTAGATCAATGTCTATACGGTATGTGTCCTTTGCCATCTAGTTCTTCCGTAAAAGTTTTGAGTTTTTAAGTATCCACATCTGAGTTTCTTGAAATGGCAGCACAACAATTTCCTCAAGTTGATTTAACTGCCTGTAACGCTCTTTTTAACAAAGTGGACAGAAGTTATAAATCTAGCTTTGTATGAAATTTTAGAGTCCAGTACAATTTTGGAATATCTTTCCTTGAGAAACTGACTGTGTTTGTTGAATATATCTTCGATTGTAATTTCAGTAAATGCAAGGGGAATAGCTATACTCGACTCCTAAACCAGCACCTGATAACAGTAATATTTACATATAAATATTATATTATCTGGGACCTTGTTTGTTGGAACAATAACGAATTGACTTTGGAGGTCTGTAAGAACTCTTTGCACCATGGAGTCTCTCAATGTTCGTTTTGCTTGGGGAAGGGTATTTTTGTCGATGTGGCGGATAGTATAGATAACCTTGCCTTTGTTGAGTACTGTAGGCTCTACTTTTTCTCGTTTCGATCATTCAACAATGTACTCTTCAAGTGCGCGAAGGATTATCTTTTGGTCGGCAACGAAATTGATTTTCCTCGGCTATAAATATTTTGGACCGTTCATCAGGAGCATTTTAATGTCCATATTGCACGCTATATCAAGGCTACCAGGTACAATATGTATACATGGTTTATAGATGAATATCGACGACACACAGACACACGTACAGGCACTGGACGTGTATTCGTTCGAGTCAAACTGTTTGATGGCTTATGGATTAAGAATACTGATCAGCGATACGGATTTGATATTTTTGGAACATCATGATGTCTTGCCGGCATCATTGAAAACTGTTGACCGTTTCTCTCTTGCAGGAAACTAGCCTATGTTTCTGTATACTATGATTGTCTTTTTGAATTTGGTGCTAATACTGTTATATGGAATATGGAATAGGTCTTTGGATTATGGACGCGAATATTCTTTAATGGACGACGGCTGAATTATGAATGCTGGACTAGACGCTTGTAATTCCATCTCCTTTGAATTCGGATGTAAGTATCCGTGATTGTTTTGACTGGCGAGATACCTACGTGTCATTCGCTCTATGTCACCAAGAGAGTGTTCTACCGCGTATTCTCATCATAAACTCGGCCTGTCTGTCAACACGACAAAGCACGCTGCAACGCCGTCCGTTCATTGGCTGATATTTTAAACGGACTGTTCGAGTAATAGCTGTTATGCCCACATGTGCGTACAGGGCTAGTACGGAGTATACAGACCTGTATTATGGAGGATGTACCAATGTAAGCCAGACTTGTATTCCTCGCTAATAAACAGAGATTAAGAAGATTCCTTATAACTCGATCATGGGATGAAAATTCCCACCAGAGAGAAGAAAAATACTTCCCAAACAAGCCGCCATTCCGGTGACTGTGGGATGCGTTTTCCTTCTCCAGAGTGGGCAGTTTCATCCCTTGATCAAATTAATATAGGATTCGTTTTCTCATATAATTTAAATCATTATATCAGGTTAGGGGAATCCCGCTTTCTAAAATGGAGGTAAAAAGGGTCGTTTCGCTCAATAAATCAGTTCACATAATGAATTCAGCAAAATTCTCTTGAGGCGCATACATACATATCTATCCGCATGAAATGGCAGTAAAAAAGTAAATTGTCATCTATCTAATTTGCATAATAATAGACCAAATATCCTTCGCGCTGTTTAAACAACATTGGCTAGTTCTTCACATGGCAAATTTATTTTATGACATGGAACAATAACTAAATCAATGTGCCTGAAATTTTGATGCATTGGTTAAGAAGGAATCAGAAGTTATTGAGCAAAAAACGAGCTTTTTTACCTCCATTTTAGAGACCGGGATCGCCCTAACCTGTATATAGCAGCATCACACTGGGTGAAACGTTGTCGGAGCGCATCATGCCTGTAGTTTGTGTCGAGCATCGTGATTGGTCAGCTCATCCCTCATACCTGTGTGGGATGGGTGAGCGTAAGCCCAAATTGTCATTGTTATAAGAAAGCATTAATTGTCTATGCGTAGTATACTAATGAAAATAGTCACATAATATTCCCGCAATACAATAGCTTGGACTTTCCAAGAATGGAGACGCGACAGAAAAGAGGCAATTCACTTCAGTGCGCTCAATATTTATTTCTCACACAAAACACTATGTACGCAGTATACACTGGATACACGTATACGCCTACACCCAATTATATGGTATTAAAGAAATATAGGCGAGCAACGATCTCTCGCTCTCTAAACAGAAACTAGAGCCTTAGGCACTGAAACGGGGCTATTTAAATGTAAAATAAGCTGTTGGAATAATTCCACTAACTCTTTGATGTTTCATCCCATGACGAAGAGTCATACTTGCAGTCTAACACATTCCTCTTAAGAAGGATCTCTAATGCATTAGTGTAATTGTACACATATACATGTATATATTAAAACAATAACTTGTGACCGCTGGGACAGAAATTTATTATGAAACCAACCTGATGAAATAAAAAAAATAATGTCTTCTCTGCATGTTACCAATATTTGTGAAATATTTCACTTTTTTCAGATAATAGAAAGCATATCCTTCAGCAGTAAATGACAATACGAAGCTGCGCATCTGAAAACCCCTCGGCCCTGGGTACATTCATAATGTATTCAATTTGAACCAAGATGTCAGGAACACCAAGCAGTCTAGTCACAAATATAAAGATTATCAAAAATTTTGCAATTAGAAATGACCCCTAAGGTTTCCGTCCAATCAAAGAAACCGGTATTCATTACATAAGTTTCTTGATGCATCAATCAAGCATTTGAATGGTATCAGAGATAGAGATCATTAATGATTTTGCATAAATTAAAGATGGCCGCCCATCCTTCCCGCCACTGAGAGGAACTGATGTGGTTATTCATTGAAAGTCTCTTGATACATTGATGCTGTATACCAAGTTTTGTATAGAACACTGAAATGGTATCAGAGATACATCATTAAAGATTTTGAATAAATTAAAGATGGCCACCAAGGTTTCCGCCCAATCAGAGAAACCAGAACTGTCATTTGTCGTAAGTCTCTTGATGAATCGATGATGTATACCAAATTTTACATCGAGCACTTGAACGGTATCAGAGAACGAGATCATTAATGATTTTGCATAAATTAAAGATGGCAGCCCATCCTTCCCCCCACTCAGAGGAACTGATGTGGTTATTCATTTCAAGTCTCTTGATACATCGATGCTGTATACCAAGTTTGGTATAGAACATTTAAATGTTATCAGAGGTATATATCATTAAAGTTTTTGCATAAATTAAAGATGGCCGCCAAGGTTTTCGGTCAATCAGGTCCCGATTCAAAGTATCTGGATGTATCGATGATGTATACCAACTTTCATATAAAACAATTGAAACTTACCAGAAAAAGATAATGTAGAGGGTCTTGAGGGGTAAGCTTAAACGGCGAAAATTCCAAACTGTAACTCAACACACATTTTTCATGAAAATGTAAATGAATACAGGCAAAGTGAAATATCCCATTGTTTTCTACAATGAATTACACCTATACTGGTATTATTTAATACTAAATTACTAATGAGAATAAGTTAGTCCCACAAAATCACTCAAAATGCGCCTCTCAAAATCTGTGGTTTAGCAGACGACATATTTTGAGTAGGAAAGTAGTGCCACTGGGAAATTAACGAAAACACGCATAAAATTAGATAAATGGAAATGTAACTTAAACATATCAGACCTGCAACTATAAGCGAACATTAAAAACACAGAAACCTGGACACTCTAAAGAAGGAAGTTTCAGACCACTTTCTTGTCGTGTAAGAACTCTATCTTTTGCTGAGTTAGCAAGACACGGAGCCGGTGCTCAAGTTTTTCCTGACTATAAGACAGGACCATTAGGCCCTACGGGACTAAATCGCCCCGTAAAAAATCTAAGACACCCGGTCACATCTCGGTAATTGGTATTGTACGAATTGTCATAATACTGGTATCCTCTTTCGACATGCAGTGAAGGTTTTGCGAAATTTCAGTGTTCAATCATAGCCTATATCCAGCGCCATTAGTAGGATTATCTTCAGGAGTTACTCAACAGGTGACATTGACCAAATTTTCTTTCCAGTAAATTTACAACGGCACATTGCTTGGCTGACTTTTCCGACGTGACCGTGGCCAAGTCACAAGATTCCGCCACGTGTAGAAAGGATTCAGAGTTAGGTTGGCGAACGAAACCCCGAAAACTAAATAGGTGGAAATGTTGTTGCTGCAAAGAAAGATCTTGGGATGTCGGTTATTTCTTTCCCGGTAATTAAGGTGACTTCCGCCTCTACCAGGTGATGGTTGTAAACTGCCACGGCAGGTGTCAGCAGGTCGGATACATCCACATAGTTGAACGTGTAGAGTAGACGATCGTGTGTGCATTCGACAATAAGGAGTTGTTTCCCTTGAATATTGAGAAGGTATCCGAGACGAACCGTGCCGCTGGTTCGGTCGATGTTACAATCCGGGAACACTGGGCGATTCGAGTAGACCGTGTTATCGTATGAGCAGACGTACTTCATTTGATCTTTATGATAGATATATATCCCCCAAGAATCGGCATCCTCACCTACGTAGAAACAATTTGGAGAACGTCCGCGAATAAACCCGCAAGAAAAGACTAGATCGTTTTCATCCATGATCGTGTTGGGCGTCATGGAATATTTCAACACGGTCTCGAAGTAAATTACACCATTACCAAAGGAAGTATTTGCCAATGCGCCTGCGAACCTTCTGTCTGGCACATGTTTTGCGTTGACCAGCTGTTTTCCAGAACCTTTGATGAAAACGCTGTCGTGAACGGTCTCTGGATCGAAGATGAAATCTGGAACTGAAAAAAAAACACGCGAAGAAACTTTGTATGCTTGTCTATTGTCAGCGAATTAACAACAATGGATAGAAAGGGCAAGATAAAGGGCATGATATCCCCCTGAATCAGTGTCGCTCTTCAATATCGGAGGTATGGAAATCTGCTTCCGGTGTGAAAGGAGAGAATGTCCGTTTGGAAAAAGAAAACGCTGCCAATCTAAATGGAGCGATATGCAAGAGGTGAAAAAAATTGACGACATCTGGTGGCTAAAAAGCAACCATATGACACTACAGGAAAGCATCCCTCGGCACATAACATTCAGACCCGAGAATACGATGGATTCTCGAACGCAGCCTTAGTATCTCAGCCGCCCTTTTATGGCAAATGTTCATGTGGAGACAATGAAGTATTCACACGGCCCTTAGCACCAGCTAAAGCGGAATTAGATACGCTAGCTCGGGAGACGTGATGACAGATCAGCTCAAGCAACTCATCTGATGTTGATGGATGACCATCGTGGACGTCGGATGGAGTAAACGTCTTAACATGGGGTAACCTGGTAAATGCAAGAATACCCAGAGAAACTAACCTGTAATGCCCGACGTCGGACGGCTTAAAATATAACCTAGCTAAGACCTTTTTCCCTGGTATGCAAATGAGGTAAGCCATATCCGGGGAGAAACATATAAAGAGGGACATTGGTTCCTGGGTCAGGGACATTCTCTCCCTTCACATCGTAAGTTATCGCCCTTGTTTCACTTTCATCAAAGATCCTCGCACTTATTAAATATAATGGATTTAGAAACTATTCCAGAAACGTTTGTTTGAGAAACTATTCTATTAAGAGGATTATTTTATATGCATAGGAGCTGACTGCATCTTTAAGACTAGAATGATGTAAGCTCCCGGAATATATGATGTTATGAGGCCAGGCGAAGCTTAGATAAGAAGATGTAGGGTAGGACTCAGTGCCCCGGGGGTGGGAACAATACATGCTCCCACAGGTAGTGGATTGGTTGAGTAAGTGTAGGAGGATCTAAGCTCCTGGAATATATGAGGATATGGGGTCGGGCGAAGCTTAGCTTAAAAGGCAAAAGGTGGGTTTCGGTGACCCAGGGGTGGGGACATGCTCTCCGAGGATGGTGGATGAGTTCAATAAGTGTAGCATGGTGTAAGCACCCGGAATTTATGAGGGATCGGCCGGGCATTAGTTCAGGAGACATAGGGTGAGACCGAGAAGCTGTGGAGAGGGAAAAAACTTAAGTTCAAATCTTAACATTTTTGCCCCGGGGGTGGGGGTACGCTCTCGAGAGTAGTGGATGGGTTGAATAACTACATTGTATAGCCTGTAAGCATCTGGAATATAGGAGGTTTCGGGGCGTTGGTGGGGGGGGGGGGGGCCTTAGTTCAGGGGACATAGGGTGAGGCCGAGAAGCTGTGCACGGGAAAAATTCTTTGAGCGTCATCGTAGCACTTTTTTCATTTTATATTGACATATACTATTGAATTTACATGCTGAAGGGCTTTTGTTCCGAATCCAAATAACACTGAGCTTTTGTCATGAAGGGGTAATGTCCGAACAGCGCATACTCTGTTTCACAGGCTCACTCAACTTTACCGTAATCCCAGCTTACAATAGCCGAAAATGACCTTTACGACGTTGCTATGAAGTATAGGAAAAAACCCACGCACAAACGGTTCAGTTTGAATTTGGCAGAATAACTTCTTCAATTTTGAACATGAGCGAACTACTTTTCATATGCTCTGCCCATATTCCCCACATCATGCTTTTTACGCTAGGTCAACAGAAGTATTATGCAGATTTGAAATGTAATCGAAAGGTGAAACATCGACTCTACTATATACATGTATATGATGTCACTTCCAGCGGTGTGCTGCTCGGGCGGGAATCCTGTCCAAATATCTGACTGGTGGCTGCGGTAATACTGCCCCAGTGAGATAGCTGATGCCTGAAGGACTAATGACCTGATTGGATTTTCTATGCGCTCCCTTTCAAACAGCAAACAAAAAAATCGTATAAATTTGATACATTATCAGCTATGATATACTTACAGAAAACCTCTTGTCCCTTATAATTGAAACGGAGGCACACTTCAGCATCGCCCGTAACGCAGTCGATATCAAAGCGAAGAAAGGCCTTGCTGGGCGGTGAATCCATGGAGTCGCTTGATGTTTCCTCCCCTTTATCTCGAATCTCCATTTCCTTCAACCGTGTCTCCATTGCAGTATTCACATTGTCAGCACTACAATCAAACAAACAAACAAACAGGATATTCCATGTCAGCTCAAATGTTATCAACCGAACGAAACAGTTCTTATCGAAATTACCCTTTCCTCACATTTTCTCCAATGAAACATATTAAGATCCGAAAATGTTTATTATTTTGAACTGTCATGGTTTGCCCCATGGCCCGTGTAACCTTGCACAATTCAATTTTCGTTTTTTGTTTTTGTGTTCTCAAAATCAAAAATTGAAAATTGACCGTCAATTTTCAATTTTCGTTTTTTGTTTTTGTGTTCTCAAAATCAAAAATTGAAAATTGACCGTCAATTTTCAATTTTCGTTTTTTGTTTTTGTGTTCTCAAAATCAAAAATTGAAATTTGACCGTCAATTTTCAATTTTCGTTTTTCGTTTCACTTGTCCCAAAAATGAAAATCAAATAATGAAAATTGCCTCGACTTGTCCGTTTTTCGTTTTTTGATTTTAACTTTGACTCGTCAATGTTAACTGCGCACGCGCAATACTTATGATGTCACTTTCGGTTCGCGGAGTAGTATGGAAAGCGCAAATCGGATTGTTTAGGCAGGCGTGGAGCATAATATGGAAAAACAGTAGGGGGCAAGATGTGGGAGTTTCACTACACTATAGATCCCTGGAGCCAGGCATTCGAGCTAGAATATAATGGGCCAACTGCGCATAAGCGAGTAGGCAATCGTGCAGCAGGTGTGAAGCATTATATGGAGAACAACGGGGTTGATACACATGGGAGTTTCATTAAAGTAGGGTAGTATAATAAATACGTGGGTACCCTAATCACATCTTCATTTTATCTAGCCAATTTCTACGTTCCCACTTCGAACTTCCCTTGATATATCTGGACCCCTTCAATGTTCAAATAACTTATAAATAGACACGAGACGTCACTGACCTCGAAAACATTTGAAATTCGAAATGGGTCGCACAAGAGCGTTATTGATTGGCTGACCTAATTAGTGGGCACCTTATTAGGAGGAAAGACGCCGCTAATAGAGGATGATGTCACTCAACGTGACTTCATTCGCAATCGATGTACGCTCTGATTGGTTCTTCTGTCGTTAGTAGGTGAAATTTACACCTCGGATTTTGAACACTGAAGGGGTCAGATGAATCAAGGCAGGTTCGAAGTGGGAACGTAAAAATTGGCTCGATAAAATGAAGATGCCTAATCATAACCCCCAAGGAAACTTCCCACGTCGATGTGTTGAAGCGTTTGACACCCACACTTGCGTTGAAGCGTTTTTGACGCTGAACGTTGACGAGCATCTGAACGCTCCAACGATCCAGGTCCCAAAAATAGAGAATGAAGATTGGACCTGAAGCGTTGAAGCATTCAGACGTCTGACATCAAACGTGGCGATTGTGTGCTTGTTTGAAATGGTGGTTTACGGGCCGCATACTTACTCTTATTGGTATTAAATCTTTGTTGGTATCTTTATAACTACTATATTTCAAATCAATAGCAAATAGCGGTTGTCTGCAATCATGAATGCTGTTCGCTTTTGTAGCGCTCTAAACATCTATTTTTAGAAATGAGAAAATCTAAGACTGCGTTCTGATTGGCTCAGGCCTCAAGGCCAATAACCATTGAGAACAGCGGGATGCCACATATCCAGACCTGTCTGGTGCATCTTCACAAGTCCAGGTAAATCGTGAATCCCCGCACATAGACTGCACTACTCTCTGTTAATTCAAGATATTAACAGACAGTGATAGTGTACTGTTCCAGCTGTCTCCCCTTCAGAGATTGGTCATTCGACTCCGCCATTTCAAACTAAGACGAGCATTTTCATTGGATCACTATTTATAGGAGCCACCCCAATCTTCATACACAACCACGTGACTGTCTCAGTTGACCGATGACATAGCGCGGCATCGTTTTCGATTTCAAAATCTGGCGTATAACTGGGAAAATGTTGTTGTTGCTGCATCAGCCTATCATTGGCCCTCCGTAGAAGGGTCCAATACTATAGGCTATCCCCGCACAGGGTTTACTTGGACATTTTTGGTGATTCGAGTGAGTTCTTGAGTCGTTGCCTCAATCTCGAACATTTCATCCCCGAGGTTATTTTGAATTAGCATGTCGGTATCCCAAGCCGGCGGTTTTTGCCTTGACTCTCGATGTCGATTTCAGCCTGACATCAAAGTTATGCCAGCGATATCACATCTCAAACCGTCCAGCTAGTGGATTGGAGTAATGAGCTAGCTGAACCTGTTGAATAATTGGTTTGATTTAGAGGATACCCCTTGATCTTTGTTTTATCCAGAACTATCGTGTGCAACCATGCAACCAAGGCAATGTATAGATACCCTAACAAATCGATCAATACACTGGCTCCCGAGGATGGCCTGGTGGGCCACATGCCTCTCACGCTCCACACCTCTCATACGACACGATTTGCGTTTTCTATTCTACTCGTCGTACCGGAAGTGACATGATAACCCGTCCACATGAGAACTTAACATAGATACGTCAAAGTTAAAATAAAAAAACGAAAAACGGACAAGTCGAGGCAATTTTCAATATTTGATTTTCATTTTTGCGTGAAGCAAAACGAAAAACGAAAATTGAAAATTGACTGTCAAATATCAATTTTCGTTTTTTGTTTTTGTAATCCCAGAATCAAAAATTGAAAATTGACGGTCAAATTTCAATTTTTGATTTTCAGAACACAAAAACAAAAAACGAAAATTGAAAATTGACGGTCAATTTTCAATTTTTGATTTTGAGAAACCAAAAACAAAAAACGAAAATTGAAAATTGACGGTCAAATTTCAATTTTTGATTTTGAGAACACAAAACAAAAAACGAAAATTGAATTGTGCAAGGTTACACGGACCCCCCATCCTCCCCACAGCGCATACTCCATTTCACAGTCTCATTTATCATCCCTGCTTCCAATAGAGGAAGTTGAGCTTTACTACGTTGCTATGACGTTTAGGGAAAAAACCCACGTTCGCACGGTTCAGTTTGAATCCGGCCGAACAACTCCGTCAGTTTTGCACACGAGCGAACTACTTTTCATATGCTCTGTCCAGATAAACAGGGGGAAAAAATAATCTCCAGATAATTCTTTTTAACGTTAGGTCAACAGAGATATTATGCAGACTTGAAAAGTAATCGAAATGTTCGGCAAACATCTATTTTACTAGATATGATGTCACATCCGGCGATGTACGTGCGGCCCGGAATCGTGTCCAAAAATCGGACTGGTGGCTGGAGTATTATTAGACCCCCAGCAAGGTAGTTGGGTTTGCCCATCTTTTATCGTCTGCTTGTCTTAGAAAATAAGCATCAGGTCCGACATTCAGTAGCCAGTTATCGTTCATGAAGAATGCCAGTGTCAACAATCGAAACAGACCTTCAAGTGGCTCACAGTGAAAATGTAGGTGAAAATATTGAAGGGACAACTTATTTAGAACACCCCGCCACACACACACAACCACCACCACCTTTTCACCTTCTCAATCTATATATGTGCGTATCTTTTGTACCTTATGGTCACCGTTGTTGTTGTATTTCCTCGTCTATTTTGTATACATGCCTTTGTTTAGTGCAATCATAACCATGAATGAGTGGACGTTTTAACCGTACCGGGCCCGGGGGGGCGAAATGGTCCCCTCTTCCAAACTTTCTGTGCTGTCTCCGGAACGACAAAAAATTGAGAGCTGACACTCCTTGACTTTATAGTTTATCATATTGGGGTTATTTTGAGGCTATTTGCATAAACCTTCGCGTAGAGGATCATGGGAAAATTCAAGATGGCGTCTGCGTGGGGTACCAGAGAAAATGATGTTTTCGTCATTTTTCTTTAAAATTTCTGCTTTTCCGCGATGAAAAGTGGGCAAAATCTGTTTTATTTCACGACACATTAATATTTACTAATTAATCACGCAGTTTTTGCATAAAAATAGAGAAAAACATGTCGTTTTTGAAAACAAAGCGGCCATCTTGGATTTTTTTACATTTTCTGGTAGAGTTTGACTCAAGGGTATAGTGTGGTAAGTTTCAGATCCCTAGCTCAAGGGGTAAGAAAAATAATTGGGGGCCGCACTCCTCCCCAGGCCTAGCCAGGTCCCAAAACGCCCAGGCCAGATAGGGGTTTAAGTTGATAGAACTTGTGTCCAATCAAATTGCTTCATATGCGGCAATAAAATGTGTTTAAAACAAACATACCTGTTCCGCTTGTCGGTGCTAGTTGACCAAGGTTATCGTCCATTTAAATCAAATACTTGCAACTTATATAACTGAGACAGTTCGTGGACGATCGGATTTTCGGGAAGATGAATATGAAAAATGTCACTTGTAATATAAGTCTATAGCAATCTTAACTAGAGGTTCCGCTTTGACCCTTGGGTTGCCGCTCCGGCATGAAGCCTATGCTGGTTGTTTTTTTAAGCGAAAACATACGTCTCCCCCAACTTCCCACCTTGCCTTGAGTGGGCACATTATTTCAGGAAAAGTGCTATAAAATGAATGTAGCAATTAGTGTCCTAAACAAAGCTGCGCATCTAAAAATATTAATTGCGAAGAGGCGATTTTAATTGTTGCAGTAGCCCAGTTAGTCAGGATTTATATAGCAATGAGTGACTTGACATCTACAACCAATGTGAAATACATGTAATTTTGAAGCATCAATTATTTCGAAGCTGATCACAATATAGGAAAGATGCAAAACATACAAGAGGCACACCTATAATATACATGCTATACTGTATAGAAGTTTCATGCATCTGCCTTCAGTAGTTTCCAAGATATGGAGTGAACAAAAATTGGACAGACAGACAGACAAGCATATTTTGCATAGACCCACACAAGCACTAGTTCACACCAAAACCTAATTCGATCACAAGGCCATTTTAATGAAGCTTCCATCCAAGTTTGGTGAAAATTCATCCAGTAGTCCTCCACATATCTTGTAGACAAGAGTAGTCCTTTACATACATGCAACAAAGATGGACATCAGAAACAGATGGATGCATGCGCGCTCACCAAAACATAATCAGATGCGGAGGCCATTCCAATAAAGATTCCATCCAAGTCTGGTGAAGTTCCGTCCAGTAATTCGCCAGATATCTTACAGACCAGGCTTGTCTATACATGTAGAAGTAGATGGACAGGCGGACGGACAACAAACCCGGACGAACGCATGTATGCATACCGAAACCTAATAAGATGAGGAGCATATTGCAATGAAGCTTCCATCCGAGTTTGAGAAATATTCCGTCAGGTAGTTCTCCAGATATCTCGCAGACAAGGCCTGTATATACATGTACAAATAGATGGACGGACGGACGGACATGAATGAACGCTCGCACACACACCAACACCTAATTAGATGAGGCGGCTATCCCAATAAAGCTTCAATCCAAGTTTGGTGAAATTCCGTCTAGTGGTTCTCCAGATATCTTGCAGACAAGGTCTGTATATACATGTACAATTAGATGGACGGACAGACGGATAATGGACACGGATGAATGCATACAAACACCAAAACATAATCAAATGTGGGGGCTATCCCAATGAACCTTCCATCCACGTTTGGTGAAATTCCGCCCAATAGATCTTCAGATATCTTGCAGACAGGGACTGTATATACATATACATGTACAAGTAGATGGACAGACGGACGGACACCAGACATGGACGAACGCACGCCCACACACCAAAACCTAATCAGATGAGAGGGTTATTCCAATGAAGCTTCCATCCAAGTTTGGTGAACCTCCATCAAGCAATTCTGATATCTTGCAGACAATGCCTGTATATACATGTACAAGCAGATGAAGGGCCGGACAGACACCGGACACGGACGAACACACACACACACCAAAACCTGATCAAATGAAGGGGCTATCCCAATGAAGCTTCCATTCAAGTTTGGTGAAATTCCGTCCTGTTGTTCTCAAGATATCTGCAGACAAGGCCTGTATATACATGTACAAGTAGATAGACGGACGGACGGACACCGGACACGGATGGACGCACGCACACACACCAAGACCTAATCAAATGAGGGGGCCATTCCAATGAAGCTTCCATCCAAGTTTGGCGAAATTCCGTCCAGTAGTTCTCGAGATATCTTGCAGACAAGAAATGGGGGAGCACAGACAGACAGACGATAACCGGACACGGATGAAAGCACGCACACACACCAAAACCTAATCAAATGAGGCGGCCATCCCAATGAAGCTTCCATACAAGTTTGGTGAAATTCCGTCCAGTAGTTCTCGAGATATCTTGCAGACAAGAAAAGGGGACGGACAGACAAAGGGGACGGACAGACAAACAGACGGACACCGGACACGGATGAACGCACGCACACACACCATAACCTTATCAAATGAGGGGGCCATCCCGATGAAGCTTCCATCCAAGTTTGGTGAAATTCCATCTAGTAGTTCTCGAAATATCTTGAAGGGGGCGGACAGACAGGCGGACTTGAAGGGGGCGGACAGACAGACAGACAGCACAAACACTAGATGTCTCACCCCAACATAGTTGGGGGAGACATAATAAATTGATATCCTATCAACGCACCCCAATAGTACATGTCGCTATATGGGATCTTACGTATTTCAATTGAATTTCGTGTTCTGAGCGCCCATATCATGAATATTTAATAGCATTATGACATCATGGTCGGATATGGACTAATACACTTGCAGTCGGGGAGGGGAGATAGGGTCACCATGTCCGTTCACCCCAATGTTTACACCAAAGACCAGTCCATATATCTACCCCGTATTATGGTGCCACAATGTCGGGACAGCGGCAACATGAAAAGACACCCCAGCTCGTCGTCTTATTCGGCCGAGCCAACCAAAAATTCTCTATCATTAATGCTCCTTTCAAAGTACAATGAAGCGTTCTCAGAATTGGTTCACACACAAGTTACTGCAAGCCTGTTAGATCCTTCAAACGACATATCCAAATGGGGGACAGATAGGATTTAATTTTAATTAGATTGAAGTCTATAGTATACAACTTACCGTTTAGAAAGTGAGCAGACGGCCTAGAAACGAGAAAATGATAAATATTTTGGTCATAGAAGTGGCGGGTTTTACAACAGAGAGCATTCTTTAAAATGTGGTGAATACATGGCGTGGACAATTATTTCACCGTGCAAACCTTGGTTTAACCACCCATGCAAAGTGAAAGAAGAACATCTTCCCAAGTAAAAACCTACACTCTCAGAATGATTCAGGGATTTGACATGAAATTCAGGTTACACATCCACAACTCAATTCTCAGAGATTTGAGCCTGAAATTCAGGAGATTTTTCATGAATTCGGTGGTCAAGTCGCTGAAGTCCAGGAAATTGTCCCTGAATTTCAGGCTGGAATCCATGAAAATGAGTTGTGGATGTACATGTATGGCCTGAATTTCAGGGGAAGTCCCTGAATCGTTTTGAGAGTGTAACAACGTCAAAGCTGTAAACACGTCATCGAGAACAAACTTCTACAAAAATTATATGTCTCATTTTCAAATATGCGAGACTATACATGCATGCAAGTCCTTCCTTTCTACTTACACGCATGTTCGCGAGCCCAGTTCGCTACATCTTGAACATAGCCTAGCCTGGACTGAAACGGTAAGTTTATTGTTGAATGGCAAACCTGATCGATTTAATAGACAGTTCTGAGATCGACCTCTTCAGCAACAAAAGGTGCGAAACAACGTTATTGCCCACATGACGTGTAGGCAACCTGTAACCATCTGGGTCATCTGTTCTCGGTAAGACTGACCCTGAGATCGTGTGTATCCATTTTCAGCCTACTTTCGGCAACTATATAAGGGAATTCCCCCGAAATCAAAACCATGTGATATCGTCAGCCAATCAGATAAACTCTACCGACGTAGCCCCAACGTAACCCGCCATTTTCGAGTCATGTCCTGTTCTACTTCTTCAAAATTACAGACTTACAACACCTCCTGGGTGATATGGAAGGTATTCATATCTGTATCTCTTGTAAGCCCAGGCAATATATGTTTCAGAAGTGGAATGAAAAACCTGTAATTTATCAGATTGCTCGAGTCTGTTCTCCGCCGGATGAAGACCGAACAGTATACGGTAAAGTATCGGATATTGCTCCGCGATAATGGCGATACACGATTCGCAAGCCATCTTATCGATGGCGAACTGTACGCAAATGGACGTAAGGCTGAGGTTAGGCAACTGATCATTTCTTTACATTGCCAACGCTGTATTACTTCATTCACGGACTTGAAATAGGCGATGTATTCGGTTTGCAAATGTTAACTCCAAAAAACTATAAGATCTTCAAAGTTGTTTGTATTTCTGTGTTTTTATAACCACTGTCATACCTATTTTGCGATTTTGCGATATTGCCGATGTTAAACCACTGCCTGGTGAATGTCCTTGGCCCGAAGTCACGTGGGCAATGATGCGTTTCGAGCCTTTCACGGCTGTAGAGAGATCGATCTCGGGACGTCCGTATTGGATGATTCTGGCACCAGCTCAAACCAATCAGAATGCGCCAATTTGTATTCAATTAAACACATTTAAATAACAGAGCTCAAAGTGAAAGTTTCGCCAGATACCGCAGTCCGAATTTCATTTTGTAACATTTTCGTCATCCACACGCTTCAGACTGACTTTGGAAGTAACCATGTCCATGTGAAACCTAATTTTGACAGCTATAGGTCTATATTTGGAAATCCCCAAATATAACAGCTCGCTGATTGCGTCAACCAATGGGATAAAATCTGCCGTCACCAGCTACCATTTCACGAGTCATGTGAAAGCTATTCGTATTTCGTTCAAGGGCAGAAAATAGAATTTTCAGAGATGGTATCTAAATTATTTATTTTGACAGTTCTCGAATCTGTACTTCGTCCGATCAAGACGGAAGAGTATACTATAGTATGAGATATCGCTAAGTAAAAATGGTGACAGTCGTCTTATTGATGACCTGAGGGGGAGGGGGGAGCAAATGTGGCCATCTATGGATTACACTTACTACTTATGCCAAGGGAGCGTACGAACGTTCACAATGCCGCCGTCTTTGCCATCAAAAATGACTTGAACGTGAACTAGATGTTCCGGGTCAAGGTATGGAAGGGGGCATATTATCCTGGCGGACTAGACTTACTCACCATGAGAAAGGGCAAGTTGTAGTCATGAGAGAGACAATCAACATTCAGCTGCTCCAAGAATCGCTCAGCTAAGGCCGTGTCTTGCTCCAAGGGTCTGACCAGATCATCGATGGCCTTGATCCTCTGTTCGTTCCCTTGATCTAGGTGGGACAACAGATCACTGTTCGTCGTTCTCAGTCTTTCCACTATCTTTTCGAAGTTATATTTGCTGGCTTTGCGCTTCAAGTCGTTAGTAGCCTGGAAGAAGAATGAAGCATATCGGTACTTACAACACATACTCTCTAAAAAAAGTTGAGTGAAATTTCACTCAAGTAAGAGTGCAAATTCATCCCACTCAAAACTTGAGTGAGATTTTCACTCAACTTGAGTTACTTTTCACTCAACTTGAGTGAAATGCACTCAACTTGAGTGACATTCACTCGAGCATAAGAGTGGAAATTCATCCCACTCAAGTTGAGTGAACTTGGGTGGTTTTAACTCAAGTTGAGTGAAAAGTAACTCAAGTTGAGCGAAAAGTAACTCAAGTTTGAGTGAACAGGTACATTTCACTCAAGCTTGAGTGGAACAATTCACTCAAGTTTTTTTAGAGAGTAAGTTTCATTATGCCCACGAGAGGGCGCTCATCAGCATTCGACTTTGTAGGGGACAGGTAGGGGAAAAGCCAACAGTTCGGTGAAATAAACAATCTATATATAATATCTTCGCAGAATATTCATTCACAGTACACAAATGTATTCAGACAAGACTTCACCCCTGTGGCTTTTTAAACTCGTATTTTCATTCACCAGTTTCATCAAATTACCCCGCCCCCCACCTCCCACAAATTAAATCGTCAGATTTTGCCACTTTCTCTAATTTTAATATTCCAGTTATCTAGACAATCAATTGAACCACGATATGCTAACATTCGAGAATTCGAAAAAGTTCATTTGAAAAATCGTTAATTCTAAAAACCTCAGTTCGACGGATTTCAGATTTTGTAGGATAACTTGCCATTACCAATTACGAACATGAAACTCCAAGGTGACTAAATGGGCAAATACTTGACCTATATTGCACTGCACTTTCTGGCAATCTGGCCAGTATAATAAATATTCTACCCCAAAATACTTTTGGAGAATTCAGACACACACGTTTTTAAAATATATTCCATTATGCTGTTAATGCTAAATAAGTTGGTTAGCTAATATTTATAAAAATGTTTTGTGAAGTATTGAAGTATTTGTTGTAAATACGTTTCAATATTGTTCTACATATGGGAGCTCGAGCTTGTATCTTTCTTATACTTTATGGTATAGTTAGTGTCTAAATGAATGCCATCACAAAGGCCATAACTGACTTTACCTTACTATTAAAATTATTGTTGTTATTTTTTGTTTTTTTTCATTTCTGTTCTCCGTTCAATGCTTTATTGGGGGGTTTTAAAAGTGTTTTCGTTCGAATTCAACTGTATATAGTAACGCTATCAGTATATAGGACCTACGATGAACTCAAGTTTCCTCTTCTTCAATTCATCTATTCTTCTTTTGCTTTTCTCCAAGAAAATTTCCAAGACGTCTGCCTTTTCTTCTAATGCCACCTGCAAGTGAAACCATACGTACGTCATAATGTATTCAAGTTACTGCGGAAAAAAAGGTCAACGAATCCGTTCAATGACATTTGGATGTGCAGTTGGCTGGCCATGGGATAAACCGACACACCCACTGATCGCCGGTTATGACCTTATACGGTGCCATTGATCTTTGTCCACTGGAACTTCAATACATAATGACGTCACTCTATGCTATTGAGCCTGGGTAAAATATGTATCAATTATATATATAATATCAAGTATTGTACGGAGAATAGATAAAAGTGATTTAAAATGTAATATGTTATAAATATATCGGTGAAATAGTAGTCAGTTTTAAATATCATTTTGTTATACACGATGCAAAAACAAAAGATTTTTTTTCAAGTGCCAAAGTAGAGGACTAATTAAAATTGAAAGATTTAATAGAGATGATGTATCCCTTTTGTCTTCAATAATTTCGTGAACATGTTGGCAGTTGGTGACATGTAAATTTCAAATCTCATGACATTAACTTTGCCAGTTTTAATTATCTGACAATTTAACGTCATTATGTTTCGACAGGGACAATCAAGACTCTCTGTTCAAATCTTAAAAGGGTATGGAGTCATCCTGCACATGCCTCATAGCTGTGGTAATGTCAGTATATATTTCTTGAAAGTACATTTCTTAAGGATCTTTTTTACCGTAGACCTGTAAGGTTGCGAACATATTTGGATTTGAAAAATATTACTTCAAAGTATTCTACTTATCGTAATTTACTTCATCCTTCCTGAAGAAGACAACTCCAACATAATTTTTTTTTTTACAAAATCGAGCAACTCACAATTATGAACTTTGAAGTTGAATTAAATGTCAATAGAATAAGAACTAGACCAAAATTGACAAAACTGAGACACAGATTTCCTGTTGGTGTTGTCTTCTACAGAAAATGATGATATAAGTTATGGTAAGCCTAAGTTGGATACTTTTTTTGAGAATAGTCATTTAAAAAAGAAGGCTCATTTTGTTTTGATTATTTTTTTTTTAATTTGAATTTCTTTACAACCTTCAAATTTACAGTGAACACATTTATATATTTGGAATCCTTGAGAAATAAGCTTTCAACAAATATATACATTAGCTATAAGGCATAGTTTTAGCTGTATAAAGACAGATTCTAGAGGGTGTGTAAAAGTATCTGCAGGAGGGCTCAGTATCCTTAATGGGTTTTAAAAACTGACAAACTATGCTGTCAGCCATGTTGTATTGTTGGCATCAAGGAAAACCACGAACTGTTTCTCTCAAGAATTATATACTGGGTTGCTGGCAGTTCGATATGAACAAGGTATTGAGATTATGGAGACAGCACAAAAAATGTGAAGACATTGAAGTATTAGTTTTGAGTCTCGTCAGTGTGCAATTTGAGTGGACGGAGTGTTAGACCGTTGACACTTTACTGACTCACATTTGGCATTTTAAGGACTCAAATTAACACTTCAAAGACTCAAGCCTAATGAAAGGCTTGCACAATACGACCAGAAGATGAAAACGAAGTACTAGTTCTGTCAGTGATAAACAACAGAGCCGAAATCGACCAACCGGAAGTGAAAATCTCGCACAATTCTTCTTTCTTTCTTTCTTTCGCAATGGCTATGTGAGAACAAACGTATACCTTAGCGGGACATGCCGTCAGACAAATAGACAACTATGTGGGATTAATATACTTCAACATTTTTTGTGCCGACATGGAACAGAACGGTGCCAGTCAGAGTTAGATACAGGGTCTCACAGCGTCCTTAAAAAGGACACAACTATAAAATCAAATGACCATTTTTCCACAAAATCAAATGACTTTATTTTAGAAAACTCATAGATTAAAGTGAATATCAGGGGCAAAAGGCACAGTCATGACAGTAGTTTGTGTAAAACACTCAAAGAACACAAACTGACGGTGTTTTGGCATGTTCAACACCATTTGAGTGATATTAGCCATTTTGCAAAATTAGTTTTTTTCAAATAACGACAAAGCTATTTTCAAACAAGGACTTTGGCGAAAATCCTGCATCTAACCCTGCCAGTGTCGCCTTACCGAAGTACCATGCCCCAGGCAGACATGCTACTTCAGTCAGTCACATTAGCCCGAGTCTGATCAGAGCAGTCCTTGATTTATCATCTTAATGCTCATCCTCGAGAGCCAGTGTATCAATCGATAGGTTACGATCGATACACTGATTGGTTAGTAACCGATAGCAGTTCTGGATATAAATAGCTCGACGGGTTTCCACTAAACCGAACCAATCATTAAGCGCGCTGAAGCAGCTCATCAGGCCAGTCCGCAGCGAGGTTTGAGTTTTGACTGGTTTGAATTTCATCGCCGGCCAGACTGCCTTTGAAGTTCGGCTGAAATCGATATTGGGTGTCAAAGCCAAAACCGCAGGCTTCAGATACCGACGCGCTAATTCAAAACAATCGCTGGGGATGAAATGTATACGAGATTGTGTAATAGACGCAACGACTCGAGAACTCATCCGAATTACCAAAAAGGTCCAGTTAAACCCTCTGCGAGGATTTAGGGAATACCTGAACTTGTGCAGATGCTTAATGCTGAGCACCATGCGATGAAGCACACAAGTTATATTTATTTTGATGTATGACTCTGCCTGGGATCGATCACAGGTCCTCCCGCTTGCAAGGCCGGTAGCATGAACTTACTTTGCCAGACTTGAATGATGACTCCAAATCCGATGCAGTGTGGTGCTGGTGACCTCCAATACGGTCACACAAATAACAGATCGGTCGTTGGCAGGTAACACAGTAGACCTTGAACGGCTCGTGGTGGTCCGGACAATATGGCGTCTCAGTGGGGTCGGACAAAGTGTGCCCAGAGAACACCCCTCTAATCGGGTGCCTCAGATCGACACAGTCCTTACAGAAAGATAAGTTACAGGCCAGACAAGTTTTAACGGCAGGGGAGGGAGGGTCAAACTGGCAAACCGAGCAAACTACACGAGCCTCTTTGGTTTGCGATTTGGAATACAAAGTGGAAATTTCATAACTTTCCTTCGAGATGCTGGGGTGCGTCTTGGAAGGATTGCTGCTAGCAATGTGAACAAATTCTCGGCAGGTTGTACAAAACTTCCGTCCCTTCACGTCCTTCGATAAGATTTTACCATGGGCTTCATTTTCCTCGTGGATTCTTCTGGACGTGAATGTGTCCAGACAGCTCTTACAGAACACGTGACCACAGAAGAGTTCTAATGGGTTCTCGAAGAGCTCGTTACAGATTAGACAGGTCAGGTCGGCCAGAACTTCAGTAACACGCTCGGACATTTTTGCCCCCACGGTAGGCCACAGCTACACCCCTGGAAATGGAGAGAACTTTATTTAGTATATTTAGATCATATATACAAGGAGAGAGAGATATATAAATTAAAGTTTAACGCCGTGTTCAGCAATATTTCAGCTATATAATGATGACTAGATCATACAATTTGCGTATTTGTACTTCAGTGCAATTACAAGCGTACGACCGAGTTAGACTGAAGGACAGCCAGTCAAATTGAGATATTGACCACATCGGACGGATTACCAGAGGCTAACGGTCGACCGAATAAGCCTTTACGCTGTTACAAATATCTGGGGTTTAACGGACCTTTTTTGGCGGTATAAGGCGATCATTTATCTCTCAAAATGTGTATGGCTGAAAAATTGACACTGTTCCTGGTTTATTTTACGATGATTTCTCGAATTTCATAACAATTTACCCATTAGTTTCAGTAAAATCATTTATCAAGGAGTCCGTAAACTGGACTCCTCATGTTATAAATCTAATGGTAACGGAAGTGAAATCGTTTGAGACCAAAAGCAGTGCGTTTAACATGGTGCTGTTGTTGTAAATTTGGAACCGCGAATCCGGGTATATGCAAAATGATACCGCACAATTATTAGGGTCTTCAGTCTCCTCAAACATGTCAAAAGTGCGGGAATGTGTAGGCGATTAAAGGTCTTTAAGGGAGAGAGTTTTGGAGTACCGTACATGTACTGGCGTTGGTGATTTCTGTGAGATAAGATGCCCCAGCGTTTACAGATTGAGACAAATTTGGGAAAATGGAAGGAATAATAAACTTTATGCGAATTTCGACCACATTTTGACATTGCAGTTCGAAATTCTGTTATAAGCGCCCTCAAAGCTCCGAGGATCCGAGAGAACTATGTTAATTAAAATCATCATCCGAACGCATGCCACGAACATACGTTGATACTCCTGTTCGTAGCCATGCGGTAACGGGTGATATCTGGGTATATTAGGGCGTTTCACAAATGGTCACATCCGATTGGTTCCGTGAGATCCGACATCGGCGCAATCACATTCATAGAACGAACACACACCTCCAGAAAGCGATGGATTGAAAGGATCCCTTGCATTTGCGTACACTTCGCCATCCATAAGATGGCTTGCGAATCGTGAGTCTCCATTATTGCGGAGCGATATCCGGTATATTACGGGATTCTGTTCGGCCTTCATCCGGCAGAGAACAGACTCGAGGAATCTGATAAATTACAGGTTTTCAAACCACTTCGGAAACAGATAAAGGCTAGGCTTACAAAATATATAGGTATGAATAACTTTCGTATCACCCAAGAGGTGTGGTAGATCTGTAATTTTCAACAAGTAGGGCATCACATGATTCGAAAATGGCGAGTTACGTTGGGGTTACGTCGGTAGACTTTAGCTGATTGGCTGACGAAGTCACGTGGTATTGATTTCTGGAAATTCCCTCTCGCACTTGCCGAAAGTAGGCTGTAAATGGATACACACGATCCCAGGGTCAGTCTTACCGCGTATAGATGACCGAGATGGTTACAGGTTGGATCCCTTGGTGGGCCTCGAAGTGCCCCCATCACACAATAAAAATGCATATCTTTTTCCTGTGAGGTGCAGCCGATTTTATTTCTTTCAAATATGTTAGGCCGTTTGTAACATGGCAGTGTGACTAACGTCACAGGACCTACGAAGTACAGTAGGCATTAGGACTCGAACGCGAACTGAACTCTTGGAAATCCCCACCCCCAGTTGAAATCCTGCCTATATTAAGATGGGCACCGCCCAAGTCAAAATCGCCAGTGATTTTCATCAAAAATCACCAGAAATTTTCATCAAAAGTAGGTCAGCTCAGAACTTGTTGGTAACAGTCTCCTAATGCGCCTTCATTCCAAAATAAATAACGATCGCCGATTTAATTTTACAATTTTTTAATTAAAGGAAACAGATTGAATAATATAGGTTCAGTAGATTTCAACCTTTACATGTGAAAATACATTTACATCTCTTTAATGGTTTTCGGTGCCCTTGTACAGGATCAAAACAACTTTTTGAATCACATTATTTTCCCAACAACACAACAAATTTTTATATATAGTACTATAGTAGAAAGGTAGCATTTATGTAGTTTACGGTAATTCAACTCAAGACCAACACCTTTTATGCACAAGATTCTATGTCATTCTCCTGAGCATAACCGGTACAAAGACGAATAAATAGCGTCTCTACATCACGTTGTAATCTAGATATATGAGACAACACATTTTGGGCATCGGCAATCTGATGAATGTACTATTCCGGTTTTCTTGTTATTCTATGGCGGTTGTTCGGTGATTTTCTTCATTGATAAACGTTAAACCACCTCAGCTTCGTTATGGAAACAGCGCTGATTGTTTGAGGGTATATGCAGTACTTAAGATTAACCTCAGGGCCATGTGCCATACAGTGGGACAGGGTATTTTTAGCTGTGGATAATTTGACCTGAATTTGAAGGCTCAAGCCTTGTGTGGCCAATGTGAAATAGGATACACGTTAAAGGCTACAGTTTACATACACAATGTATATCTATAACAATATACTGAAGTGTTAATTATCAATCTAATTTTAATCAGAATTATTTCAGATCAGAACTTGCTGGTAACAATGCCCTAATGCACGTTCATGCCAAAAATCAAGGTTCTAATGTCAATGGTTCTCCTTATTTTGCCGACGAAAGGATTCGGATGGACTGACTGACTCACTCATTACCGGACAATTTGCGATCTGTAGTCTACTTCGTAGGAATATGATTTATCTTAAGAAAAACAAAGAAGCATACTCCGTTAGAGTGAGAAATAAAATAGCTACTTCGCACAACTTCGGTTTGGTCTCGCGTAGAATCCCACTGTCTTGCGCCTCGTGCACGCCCGTGAAATTGACATGTCTGAGTGATGTCTGACATTCCCAGGTCAAAATATTTAAATAAAGATAATTTCATTGGCTCGTTTAAATGGAGGGAGAGAGGGAATTTGGCTTAATGTCACACTCAAGTTTGTTTCATTCATATGGCGACAGTCAGTTTGGCTGGTGGAGGAAGCCGGAGTACCCGGAGAGAACAACCGACCTTCGGCAAGTAACTGACAAACTTTCACACATGGACCAGCTGGGCTCGAACCCGTGCCGGTTCAGCGGTGTGAGGCTAGCGGTCACCAGGGAAGCGCCTTGGACCACTCGGCCACCGAGGGCTCCAGTTTAAATGGAGCGGACATATGACTTGATGCTTGGGGAAGATGACATCGGGCGAAATACACGGAGAATGAAGTCAATGAGCTAGGGGTAGTTATGTAATGAAATGGAAAATTCCCTTAGCTCGGTAAGAGGATTGTCCCTATTATGCGGTGACTATTTTACATGACCACACTGAGGTACAGCCTTGCGATTTTTGTGGACCGTGACCAAGGATTCATGTACGGGAAGGGTAAACTTCCAAGAAAACTGTACACTTATCTCGCTTGTATCAGCTAAAATTGCCTTTGTGATACCATGCATCACTGCGAATAGAAAATAAAATCGCGTTGTGTCAGCAAAGCCCTGTTGTCCGGGAGTTCGCATTCAGTATGTTCAGTCAGGTACAAAAAACTTGAAGGAAATTTAATAGAGTGGTATTACATGGCAGTGTGACTAACGTCACAGGACCTACGAAGTACAGTAGGCATTAGGACTCGAACGCGAACTGAACTCTTGGAAATCCCCACACCCAGTTGAAATCCTGCATATATTAAGATGGGCACTGCCCAAGTCAGAATCGCCAGTGATTTTCATCAAAAATCACCAGAAATTTTCATCAAAAGTAGGTCAGCTCAGAACTTGTTGGTAACAGTCTCCTAATGCGCCTTCATTCCAAAATAAATAACACTCGCCGATTTAATTTTACAATTTTCTAATTAAAGGAAACAGATTGAATAATATAGGTTCAGTAGATTTCAAGCTTTACGTGTGAAAATACATTTACATCTCTTTAATGGTTTTCAGTGCCCTTGTACAGGATCAAAACAACTTTTTGAATCACATTATTTTCCCAACAATACGACAATTTTTTATATATATCACTATAGTAGAAAGGTAGCATTTATGTAGTTTACGGTAATTCAACTCACGACCAACACCTTCTATGCACAAGATAATAATGATTCTATGTCATTCTCCTGAGTATAACCGGTACAAAGACGAATAAATAGCATCTCTACATCACGTTGTTATCTAGATATATGAGACAACATATTTTGGGCATCGGCAATCTGATGAATGTACTATTCCGGTTTTCTTGTTTCACATTATATTCTATGGCGGTTGATCGGTGATTTTCTTCATTGATAAACGTTAAACCACCTAGCTTTAACTAATTCTGCTAGGCTGTCTTCATTCAGACTGTACAGCCTACACAGTCCACAGAAAATACACCGCACATTCTTGTACTCCCAGCCTGATCACATTTGATGGCAAGTTTAGCGGGCAGTTTAATGTCTAAGCTAGGAAATGTTCCAGGATAGTTGACAGGACACCGACCACTGTAATTTGATGTGACAAGCAGCAGAGTAGAAACCAGCCTTATCTCAGTGGGCTTGGATATAAATCACTGTTAAAAACCACAAGGCTCGATAGAGCCTCTCTCTGTGTTTGTTCCAAGGACAAGCCTTAATGACTTTTAAATCCACTGATAAGGCTTCATGGTCATAAAAGGAACATGATACTGTTAAAGGCCACATGGATGGTATGTATCTATTACAATATACTGAAGTGTTAATTATAAATCTAATTTTAATCAGAATTATTTCAGAAAAATTAATTATAAATAAATTCGATCAGCTCAGAACTTGCTGGTAACAATGCCCTAATGCACGTTCATGCCAAAAATCAAGGTTCTAATGTCAACGGTTCTCCTTATTTTGCCGACGAAAGGATTCAGATGGACTGACTCACTCACTCATTACCGGACAATTTGCGATCTGTAGCCTACTTCGTAGGAATAACACCTATTGATCAACAAAAATGTCCAACAACGTGATAGGGTTATTCATTCTTTATGTGATAGCGCACAGTAGGCCTACACCAAGGCATCCTAGATACGGTACTAGACATACTGGAATTCAACTGATCACAGGAAAAATAGTTTCAATTGTGACATGTTAGCTGTCAATTTTGACTGGTAGTACAAACAAAACCTTGAACTTACGGTATTCTTGGCAGCTGTTCCGAACATGGTCAAGTAACGAGTCTGGATATAATATCAGAGTTATGCCTAGTCAAGTAAATATGGCCCAGATAAATTCAGAATACTTGACTAAGTTATGCCGCATGATATTGTAGCGTTAACTTGAGAAAATGGGCCGCCATGAATAAAAATACAGAAATGGCAGACTAAATGGCCCTTCGTCGGTCATATATTAATTACAGACGTTAAAATTATCCCTATGGAGTCTCAAAATCACCTGAAATCGAAGGTCAAGAAGATGGGCATTTCCGTCATAATAGACCCAGGGGATGATGATCACAACATAGATTATGGTATTTTTATTCATGGCGTCGCACTGTTCAACCGTTTACACAATTGCAGTTTTAATGCTTTTTTTTGGGGGGGGTTAAGAGGGTTGTTTAAGGTAATATACAAACCTGGACTAGTATATCGGTATCCCTAACGGTCGTTACCCGAGCCTGATCTCCCCAAACAAACTATTTCCGTAAACTTGACTCGCGTCTAATACTACGGTGACTATAGATATATAATCGGGATACGGGAAGGAACTCGCAAAGTCCGTAGTTCAAGACGCTCTGTTTGAAGTGATTAGCGAGGTTCAGCGATCTAACGTAACGCGTAAGTACTGCAGGGATTAGCGTATAACGTCAATCTAGGTAAACCAAGATGGTAAATACCATATAGGGGAATACCATCTAGACGTAATGTCATGAAAAGTTCGTGCGTAATGTTCGCCGATATTCTAGATAAGATAGTTTATTGCACTTTTATGCCCGAAGGTTAACGGCATTCTACGAGATCCCATAATAAGCCAATCACGACCATTTCAACCTTTCCTCTCGGACAATGATTGGCGTTTACTTCACGGAGATTAACATCTTCGCAAGGCACAATCTTTTGATATTTTTTACCCCTAATAAAGAAAGACTTTTCGGCGAGGAGTAAACTCTTTGATATTTACGGTTTCCGCTCACCCTGTCTGAAAATGATGCCATATTTGGAAACTGTTTAAGGATAATGTTTATATCTGTATATATTAGACCACGAGCTACCGTGTGTAATTACTGTGGGCGTGATTTTGAAATAGTTTCCACAAGCTATCCATCTGATTAACAATAGTAGTTTCAAATTCGCACGGGATTTATATAGGGCAGAATTCAGATATAATATTCCGTGATATTATATCTTGAGTTTACTGAGATTGCGTATAACGTGTGCTCGTACGTACCCTCGAGCTACGCGAGCCCAGTCAGAACAAATCCTAAGAGATTTTTCTGGGCGTGTCTGTCTGGGCGATAACCATATACAGAGTTGGTTTGAGTCTAGCTATACAATACAAGCGCTGTAGATTGTAACCCGTCTTGAACTTGAGTCGATACCGGCCACGGAAACGAAGTTTGCTTTTCGCAACAGGTAACAATGAACTATAGTTTAGTCCCATTACGTTCCAGGTTAAACAGGTTCAGTTCGTCCCTGAAAAACTGACCTTCTTGTACTTTAACCTGGAACTACACACTGGTGTTGTTGATTACCACTCCTCCCACTTCACGTGAAATGTACCAACCCACACTCTAATCCAATTGATTTTTGAGAACGCAAACTGTCTTCTGAGACGAGCACTTTTCAACCGTCTGAGCTGGTCACGTGGGTATCGTCGTTTGATTGTGTCCTGAAAAGAACACAGGCTCGCGACTGTCACAATTTTTTCAGAAATTAATCGACACTTACTAAGTTAGCGAAACCCAATAAAAGTTAGTTATGATATTATCCAGTAATAACACAACTGAGCATTTAATGCGGGATATGCTTATCGAACATCCACCTTTGGCGGAAGTGACGTCATTTAGTTCGTTTTAACCAACAACCCCGTCAACAAGCACGCCACAACACCTATATGCTGAAGGGTCCAGACCAACCACCTCGCTGGGGGTCTAATAACACCCCAGCCACCAGTCAGATTTTTGGACCGGATTCGGGGCCTTCGCGCACATCGCCGGAAGTGACATCATATATAGTAAAATAGATGTATACCGAACATTTCGATTACTTTTCAAGTTTGCATAATACCTATGTTGACCTAGCCTTAAAAAGAATTATCTGGAGATAATTTTCCCTGTTTATCTGGACAGAGCATATGAAAAGTAGTTCGCTCATGTGCAACACTAAAGGAGTTGTTCGGCTGGATTCAAACTGAACCGTGCGTTGGTTGGTTTCCCCAATACGTCATAGCAACGTAGTAAAGGTCAACTTCCGCTATTGGTGGCAGGGATGGTAATGGAGCCTGCGAAATGGAGCATGCGCTGTGGGGAGGTTGGGTCCAGACCACTATTAAAATTTACATTGGCGGCAATGTTAAAAACTGTTAACGTAATTGCATGTCCTCGATTGATTAATTAAGTCTCGACTTCCATATTTCAGCCAGAAGTACTTTAATTCAAGTACTACAACCGGACAGACTTCTTGACGGGGGTCGCCCATTGAAATTTTGAGTTATGCGCGCTCCTACAAATGACGTCATAATGGCTTTTTTCTCTGCTTTCAGAAAGCGGTGCACAGGCACCCAAATAGTCCCTCTTAACAACTCCTTATTAGGCCTTGAGTTAAAATCAAACTCACAGCGGAACCAAACACATACTATACTCCAATCACCTACCACTGGCCTTCAATTATTTCTCGCAACAGAGACTGGAAAAAATATTGAAAACAATTCACTTCTCTGGCAGAGTTTGCCTTAACGGATCGGCACTATTTTTAATAGTGGTCTGGTACCTGAAAGAAAAACAATCAACCACCTCGCTGCATGGGGGTCTAATAATACCCCAGCCACCAGTCATATTTTTGGACTTGATTCCGGGCCGCGCGCACATCGCCGGATGCGACATCATATATAGTAAAATAGATGTTTGCCGAACATTCCGATTGCTTTTCAAGTCTGCATAATACCTCTGTTGACCTAGCGTTAAAACGAATTATTTGGAGATTATTTTCCCTGTTTATCTGGACAGAGCATATGAACAGTAGTTCGCTCATGTGCAAAACTGAAGGAGTTTCAAACTAAACCGTGCGTAGCCTACTTGGGTTTTCCCCTATACGTCATATAGCAACATAGTAACTTTAGGTCAACTTTCGCTGTTGGAGGCAGGGATCGTGTTCTACATGGTGAGACGTGAAAAACAACACCAAACAACCCATATCGCAATGAACATGTGTGAATTCCCCAGTATAGACCTATCCCCCTAAGCCAGTATAGGCCTATATACAGACCTACCCAGTTATTTTCGAAAAATTCCACCGCTTACCACCGAGACCCTTCCCATCGTGTTTTTCGTGGCGAGACGTGAAAAACAAGACCAAACAAAATCAAAGTACTTAAAGTACTGATGTCGGGTTTACTTGCATCAGAAGGGTTTATTAGTCCCATATTTGTGATCATTTAAGGGAGAAAATCGTCCTCAAGCTGTTCGGTTTGTAGGGCCAAATTTTCACTTTTATCAAAAGGATATGAAATAGATCATTTTGTTCAGCCTACATGCTGAATTATAAGACACGAAATAATGAAGGGTTGCAGATGCACGAACACGGATTTATGGCGCACCAAAGTTGGTACATTGGCTTATTTTCTTATTTTTATGCACTATTAAAGCTTATTCGGTGCAGATTTTCTTTTGTTACAAAAATAGGACACCTTTAACCAAAACCAATTTTAGCTATTTTAAACAACAAATAATTCTGAAACAGTCAGTCTAAATATGATTTTGGTTGAAGGTGTCATAAATTTGCAACAAGAGAAAATGTCGACTGCAAATGCACCGAAAAATGCTAAATAAGCCAATGCGGCAGGTCTGAACAACTGTAAGTCTCGTCGTGTTTATCTGTGGGCCTCGATTTATTCTTTATCTGGTCGATTCTTTACACTATTAGATTATTATCACCAAGTATGTAGACTAAAAGAAATAGTCAATTTGGCGCTTTTCAGACAAAAATTAGCCCCACCAGCTGTGTGTATCAAAAACATGTTGAGGACAATTCCCTATCTAAAGTGAACACCAACTTGGCTCTGTGATCTTACAACAAAACTTCCATGGATTCCGTGCCGAATGACTACCCTTGCCGCCGTAACAAATATGATACCGGATAAAATAAATTGGAAAGGCAAATTCAATAGAAATTGGAAAGATAAAATTTACTGCGATAATGTCCCAATTATCACATTCAATGCACAAGCTACCGTGCATTGCAAATGTGTATATGAATGCTGTTAGGGGCATGCATGAATGCTGTAAGGGGCATCAAATGAGAAGTCTCCGGGCAGGAGATCAAAACTACACATGTGCAGAAGAAAAAAGAAAAACTGAAGAGTGATACTAATGTAGGGTTTACCCTTGGTAAACCCGACAAAAATAAGAAAAATGACCACCCCCATACCCCATATAGGCATTTCCCCGTATATTGTATAATACAGGCCCATATTGTAGGAGTAAACTCCGTGTTCAACATTTAATTTTTTTTTTATTTTTTTTTCTGTGAAAACATACATACATACTTGATCGCCCTGGAGGAGCGGGGACACCTCACTCGACCCAATCCGTCCACTAGGGGCCACTAGCGGCTTGGAGAATTTCTCCCGGCTGCCCATGAGACTCATACAAGGTCCAATTTGCGACCCCAGATGACCACATTCCGACAAAATGGTCAATTTTCGACACCGGACGTGCCGCCATCTTGAACAAGAAGGCAGACGCCGCCATCTTTGATATGTCTCATAATGCACCGGGTCAAAATACTCGCTTCTGATTGGCCGAGGGCAGCGCTCCACACAACCGGAAGTGAGCGCTCCACAAATGAGAGGCAATTTACGTTTTTCTTACTACTCACCGCATTACTCCTACCCCAAAAATGCATGTAAATTAACTGAAGAGAATCTGGAGGCCTATCAATCAAGGGGCGTGTCCTTTGACCCGGACGTGACGTCACCGGACATGCCTGGAGATTTTAACATGGAAGTGACTATGACCAAATTCGTACCTATTCAGAGGCAGACATTTATGTTCGAATCAGGGTATATAACCGGGAATTGGGCCAACAGATACATCGCCCATTCAGAGTTGTCTTCCTTGCGTACAGAGTGTATAGATGGCAGCACGATCGTTGTCAATCGGGGATTCCCCAAAGCAAGAGCCGCCATTTTGTTTATGAAATAGCGGAACAACATTGATACCGCCTGACACGAAAAGCTCGAACCTGAGATAGCACTGATCATAGATTCGTATTCATGAAATGGTACAGTATACATAGGTTATGTTTATTACATGTTTCACCCGCTTGTATGGGTATTACACAGAGAGTGGGAGGATGCCCTCCACACCATCTGCTCCTGAATTCTACAGAATTTAGCCTGTTACTACTACTCAAGTTTTACTTCACCAGTTTTAAATCATAGTTTTATATCACGTGATTTTAAGTGACTCTCCCACCAGACCTGACGTCATAAGGGACGTCAGTTCCCCACAATTGGTCCACACTGCCCCTCAACATCCGGAGCAGATTTGCATTTTCTATACTACTCTAGTGTATAAGTCATGTTGGAGAATGCCCAAGAGAGGCCATTTTTAATTTACCCACGACCAACTGCTTGTTGATAATAGTCTAAGAAATAGCCCAATACAATCAGTTGTTAGGTCAGAGATTCAGTCACAGATCATTTCTGTTTGGGGGCTAAAGATTATGAAGAACACCATTCCCCGTCCAATTGCGTTGAAGTCCACCTTATTTTAGAAGTTTTTCTTGCAACCATTGGGTTTCTTGCTCTCAGAACTCAAATAATCATCACAAACAAATTACACTTTTGTTCGGAGTGCACAATCATTCTTTTTTTTTGCACTGAGCCATCCGACTATTTTTTTAGGTCCGAAAACAGCGATAAAGAATATATATAGTAAACGTCTCAGCTGACAATGGTTAACAAAACACAGACGTTGAAGGGTTCACGATTTTAACCCGTGAACGTCATGTTTCGAAAATTGATATATTTTACTGTGTATTCTATCCTCATTTGTAGACGCATAAATGACATGTTTAGCTTCCTATCGAAAATTAATGTGAATTATAACGTCATTTGAGTCTTCCCATCGACTAAAACAACAAAAGGCGATAAAATAATGATATTATCTGATGATAAATCTATTATAACTTTGTTTTTGTTTGATGAAGGCCACCAAATGTCTGTCGTCATTTATAGCGTTCATATTTTCGTTCGAGTTCTAATTTCTAACATCGTCGCCTTGAGAAAATAAAACGAGCTAGTTATTAAAAATTGGTAGTTTCTGCAACTACCAGAACCCAGAAGAGCCAGATCTCTCTAAAGAACTTGAGTGAACCTTCACTCGAGGACAAGTATATAAGAGGGAAAATTCCGCCCACTTCTGCACTTGAGTAAAATATTTCACCCAAGTGAAATCAACTTCACTCAACTTGAGTGGGCTGTCAACTCGAACTTGAGAGTGAAATTTGAGTTAATTTCACTCAAACTTGAGGGAATTGTACTCACACTTAATTGAATTTGACTCACATTTGAGTGAATTTCACAGCGGGATGAAATTCCACTCCAAAACTTGAGTGAACTTTTCACTAAAGTTTTCTACATTGGCCAGTCGTTCACACAAATACATGAAAACTGACGGAGGAAAGCTTGGTCGTGTATCAGGCCTGGTGACGTGAGACCAAATTTGTGAAAGACTGTTACTGCCATTCGCTATATTAGTCCGTGGGCTGAGTAGGCCCACCTTGCACCCCCCCCCCACCACTCTCCGAAACTATGATTTTTTAGTACTTTGGAATGTGCCGAAGAAGAAAATATATGTTAACACGCGAGAAATTGGGATGAACTGAGAGTTCAGAGAAGTTAAAAATTGCACCTAACGCCTTTATTTTGCGTTTACGGCATGGGGATGGGATTACTAAAATGATCATAACTTTTTTATTTGTTGTTCAATTGATTAAAATGAGGTATCGTTTTATTCAGCATAAACGGAGGAATCCGTCCAAAACAGCACGCGTTCTAATATTTCAATATTATGACGTCAGTAGGGGGCCATCTCCAAATTTCACGAAAAAATGTCAAAATTGACTAACTACAAGCAATACTGATAACTAGTCATATTTCTGCAACATTATCTATGTAACCTCGTTTAATATGTTGTTTTTATTTGTATTTTGTGCTTCAATACATTGAAATATTTCCAATGTTGTAAACTAGCACTAACATTGATAAATAACTTAGCACTATGTTACTTATGCAATGAATAGTAGGGGTGGGGTTGCTAAAATGTTCCTAACATTTTTATTTGTTGTCCAATTGATTGAAATGAGGTGTCTTTTTATTCAACATGAGCCGTATCAGTATCAGTATGTTACTTATGCAATGAATAGTATGAAATTAATTCAAGTGTGGCTTCCAGGTATGTTGTTATTGTTTCGATTGAACTTATTATTCCACTGCACACGACTGGACTAATGTATCGTCCATTTTCAATATTCTGCGCATGCGCAGTCTGGTCGTAGTATAGAAAGCAGGCATTTTGGGGGTGCATGGGGGTGTGTTTGGGGTAGAGATGGACCACTATTGGTCCAAATGGGTCGTGGAGGGTGTCAAAGTGAAGCTTTTGTGGCTAGAGTCGGAATGGCGTGTTTTTTATTGCAAATCGCGTCAATCTGCTCATGTGCAGTTGGGTGTAGTAAGTAAAGTGGTCATTTTGGGGGTGCGTTGGAGTGTGTTTGGGGTAGAGCTTGACCACTATTGGTCCAAATGTGTCGTGGGAGGTGTCATTTTGTAGCTCTCGGGGTGTAGACCCCGATTTGAGGGCTGGACATAGCATCTGTGACGTCACCGGCGACGTCGTCAGTACGAGTAGTAGCGAAAGTGTGCATTTTGGGGAAGTGAAAGAAGGTATTTGGTGCAGAGATGGACCATCCTTGGTCCGAATGCGTCCCATCGGGTGTGCATTATACCATATCTTTGCTGTATTATACCATATCTGTCCTGCATTATAGCAAATCTGTGCTGTATTATACCATATCTGTCCGGAATTATATCATATCTGTGCTGTATTATACCATATCTGTCCTGTATTATACCTTATCTGTGTTGTATTATAATCGGAGAGGTATCAATGTGAAGCACTCGTGGCTCCGATTGGAGGAGCTGGGTCGTGGAGATGACGTCATTCTGCACATGTGCAGCTGTGGAGTAGTAGTAAAAGGGAAGTTTCGGAAGTGTGCAAGGGCACTATATCACATCGGGGTATATATTTCATCCAAGTATAGCGGATAGCGGTTGTCATGAATAACAACAAGTTCAGCAATGTTTATACAGTTTATTATCCCTAATGTTACATCATACCCAGGATGGGGGAGCCGCCCTGGGTATGTTTAGTATGTTCACAGCAAAACAAATTGAAATATCAAACACCATGTTTCATTATTTAACGCACCGTCACATTAGGTACAAGTGTTTACTGAGCTCAAGTCAACGATCAGCATGTAGACGTAGAGAGTATATATGGCATGTTATGCTATTCATCAGTGCACGGGTGACGCATTCAGCCGAGAGGGTTGACCAGTTTAGCCACGAAGAACGTAACATTGGTGACCCTCTCGACTGTCCTCTTGGTGTTGGAGCGTTGACGTTGTGCCCATTCCAAGGGAGTCGCTGTGTCCAGTTTCTCCAGCATCGTCTCTAGCGACGCCCGGATAATGATGGTGAAAGGATGGTCGTACAGTTGGTTGTTGGCACTGGAATAGAAATAGCGCATCTGATCTGTCCTCTTATGACGTAAGATGTACCCGAAAGCGACATTTAATTTGAAGGCCGTACGTTGGTCATTGAAGATGGCTTCCTGCGTAGACGGGCGAGGTCGGTCAGTCGGAAATTGTAGATATCTTGATTAGGGCGATGACGGTGGAAACAGTGCCGTATCATGGGCCAATGGCGCTGATAGCTGTCACTCACTGGATGGGCGTCCTGTAAAAGGTCGCTAGGAACATTTATGGGCTCGTCCGCGAAGTGTGCTTTGCTCTTCACGTCGTACAAAATCTGGCCCACGGTGTTGTCGTCGGAATTTGACTGTTGAATTAGGGCGACATCTTCATCGGCCCTCGTGCGATGGGTGGGAGTTCCCGCTGTCTCGGAGTGTCTGATGAAATGACCAGGCCGCTTCCCTTTTATAGCACGCTAGCTGGTGATCTATTTTTAGCACACTCAGTTCAACTACCCCCAAGACGAGGACCGAGATGTACTGGTGTACGACTGAGCCGCATTGCGCGCGCGCGCGCGTGTGTGTGTGCGTTTGCGAAAGGTGTCAAGTGGGGACAGTTGCATGGATACACACCTTTCAACCGGGGACACGTCGGCAACCGGGGACGTCCCCGGTTGACCAAAGGTCCAAAATCGCTTTCTCTGTTCATTTTATAGCACTCTCTAGTGAAAAAAGGTAAAAAAAGCTTATCTTTCCAATAGTCCCCGATTTCACTGTGTGAAAATAGATACGGAGGGTGTGTTCGTGTGTGGCGTGTCGATTGGACAAAATTGCGACCATACACTTGTGTCCCCGTTTGCTAATTGGTGGACGGACAACATCGTTCACTGCGCATGTGCAGTTAGTTAGCACATTTTGAACTAAACATCGAGGTGAGGAAAGTTGAATCTCCGTTTAATTCGTCTATTTCCGCAACACAAGCGCAGGGAAGGGTGAGAATATAAGCTAGTAGTAGTAGTACTAGGGGGAAAAGTCTGATATAATTTGCTGAGGAAATTGTCAGTACGACGTCGGGGCATTATTATTATAGTGGTCGATTATGTTGTCAAGTGACCAGTTTTCGACATCGTGATCTGATTCTTGTATAATTTACTACAGTTTAACAACTATGTCCCGCCACCAATCCCTACTATATCCACGGGGTAATGTACGATGCATAGTCACAGATAACCTGTCTTCTTTCATTTTCATCAAGCATGGCAACTTTGTACTCCCAGTTTGACAACCACCGTCCCCCCACCCCACCCCAGACTGACTACTGTCTGTCTAACGGAGAAACCATTGGTGGTGTTGTTGTTGTTGGTTGTAAGCCTGAACACCGATGGAGTTCGTGCTTATCTGGATTGAGGCAGCGATGAGGCAGTGCCATACCAAAAGTTTGTGGGGCCTACAGAAAAAAAAACTAATGGATGAATCAACTTTATTTTTACCTCGATTCTTCCTTGCCAGTGGCAATTGGGAAAATGATAAATATAATATGAATAGGCAAAGCCTAGAAGCGAGCGGAGAAATACTTCTTCCTCTCGTTTCTGGCTTTGCCTATTCATATCAAGTAGTTTTCCACCAGCTCTAAATTAACACAATTGAACTTGCACTTGTATTACTCATTCGCATAATTTCTTGTTTCACACAGCTAATATTTGAAGTGGATGAAATCTAAAGTACTTTTGTACTTTTGAGGTTCCATTGATTTGATCTGCCTATCCATCACAGGAGCAGATATGGGCAGATAGAGTTGCTCCAACTTCTTGGCCTCCTTTTTGTAGAGTATTTTACACTGAACAAATATTTCATGCATATGCTTATATCAAAACCGATGGTTTGTTTGAAAGTCAGTTCATGTAGAACTTTACAGCATTACAATCCATGTGGTACTGTTGTTGTCTAGAATTTATCGACATAGCCTGGATCATAAATGTGACAGAATTTATAATAGAGAAGAAATAATCATCTGGCTCACTTGAAGAAACAAATGTAAAATGCTTGTCCTCATCATAGTAAAAGCCAGCTCTTTAGATATAGCCAGCAATTCAAAACAACCCCGGACAAAGGCAGAACTTAATTTACCACCCACCACTGGAATTCCATGTGCCAGAACAGTTCCAGGCAAATATCAACATTTTTACTGGGTTCACAAAGTCAAATCCTGATCCATATACCGATCACTTTTTGGTTTGAGCCCCCATCAAAATATTGAAGGATCAAATATCAATCTTAATAA
>JAVTVY010013274.1:0-56613 GCA_036873755.1 Hanleya hanleyi | reverse complement strand
AGTTTGCCGGTAAAGCGTCTTAAAACTAGAGGATATCCTAATATCACAAAATAATTCATTTGAAATTATTCATTTTAAAATAATCTTTTTATAATTCATTATTTCAGTATGATGGAACTGCAGACATCATTCATATGTAGTCAAACTCTGGAAATGCCTAACCATGCTAGCTTGCATGTAAATCTACATGTATCTTTAACAAACAACTATATTTCATGCACACAGGACTGGCCTGAGGCTCGTGACCATAAATAGATGGCGAACAGCCTGCACTGTACCAGATCTGTCAGTTGCATGCGTTTATAAAACAAGACGACTGATTGGCGAATAATAAATCTTTTATTGCCATTAAAAAATTTATAAAACTAATCTAAAATATCTGCAGCAAGGTGTGGGCGCACACTGCCCGGAATTATGCAATGATAAATATCTGCAGCAAGCTGTGGGCGCACAATGCCCGGTATGCAATACATATAACAATAGCTTATGGCAATTACATAGGCGCACAATGATATCGGCATTGATCAGTGTCAGATGTACATATTTATATTATAATGCTGACATGGCTGATATGGATTATGTGTTGATAATAAAACTCATTGCTGTTTGCATCAAATTACATGTATTAAATATTTGATTTAAACCAACAGATGACCCAGCATCGAATACATGTACTACTGTTAGACAACCCAACGACCAACTGACACCAAGGGATGAGACAGACCCTAATATAGGGAGTGGCGGGTGGGAAATTTATAAAAAGCAAGCAGCTCAGTAGCAAGCGGGGGCAGGCAGCAAAACTAGCACAAATTGCTGTGCTCCAGAATTTAAAGGTTCTCCAACCCATAATGCTCAGTGCCGGGGGTGTGTCTGCAAGAACCAATCAGTGGCCTCGTTTTAAATAGGCTTCTCAAAGCCCACTCTAAAACAAGACGACTGATTGGCGAATAATAAATTTTTTATTGCCATTAAAAAATTTATAAAACTAATCTAAAATATCTGCAGCAAGGTGTGGGCGCACACTGCCCGGAATTATGCAATGATAAATATCTGCAGCAAGCTGTGGGCGCACAATGCCCGGTATGCAATACATATAACAATAGCTTATGGCAATTACATAGGCGCACAATGATATCGGCATTGATCAGTGTCAGATGTACATATTTATATTATAATGCTGACATGGCTGATATGGATTATGTGTTGATAATAAAACTCATTGCTGTTTGCATCAAATTACATGTATTAAATATTTGATTTAAACCAACAGATGACCCAGCATCGAATACATGTACTACTGTTAGACAACCCCATCCAATGTAGGGAGTAGTTAATTATTTAAAGATTTACACAATAGATCTAAGCTAGAACCGGGTCCTGGTTGAATATATTTGAACACACAGTTACTTTTCCAGTCACCCAAAGTTTTGACTACCGACAAAGGAATGCCCAAACACACTAAAAATGTAGCCCCACCTCTCCTTAGGCTGTGGGTGTTCAGGTCGCTCTTAAACCCAACAAGGGTGACAACTCTTTTAAGTTTGGTACGAAACTGCGCATGGGATATCGAGTTAATACACCCTGATTCCTGAACAATGCTAAACAATGGTAAATGCTTATCGATATCGCCGGCCTCAGCAAAAAACTGGACCAGTGCTCGAACAGGACACAGTAAGGAAAATTGCTGGGGTAACATAGGTAACACGGCCTGATGTATTCTTTGACCGAACTGGATAGTTTTGGAGGCTTTGACCATCAAGACAATACCATTATGTCTAAAACTAACATCCTCCCTCTTGACACATTTACAGTCGAAAGGTGATCTCGAACTTGCTGTGGTAAAATTACTAACTCTAAGAAGGCCAAAAAAGCCAACTGTCACAGCAGACCAAAATCTAAGATCATGAATATCATGTAAATTCAATGCATGTCTAATAGCCAATAGATGATCCAATGTAAAAGGTGCCTTCTGCACAGAATTATCTCCCTTGATACGCCTAACACCTTTAAGGAGGCGTTGTAGTCTCCAGTTATCTTCTAATGGATTAGGTAGCCTATTATCAAAATGGAATATACGTAACCTATTTAAATACTGTTGTATTGTCTTGTAAGACTTCTCCTGTGCTAGGAAAGCTGCGTATCTAACAATATTCTCAGAAGTTACAGGTAAAGATGCAACATTAACGAGATCACAAAATTTCAGATAACAATTTAATTGTACAATATGAGCCCTTTGTGTTGCAGGAGCATATGCAGAAGCACAAAAAATTGTAACTAATGTATCCAGCTGTTGCAAGACCGTATCCACTGGCATATCTGTGGAACAAGAAAATAAAAGGCGCTAGTTGACATATGATCCGGTAAATAGTAAAAATCGGGTCTATATATACCCCATGTCTGTAGCTCTCCGACAAAACGTTGCATCTGACCGGGTATATGAAAACTAGAAATTGCATCCGCAACAGTATTCAATTTCCCAGGCAAGAAATGCGCTTCCAATGAAAAATCATACTGCAGAGATAAATAACTAAGTTCATCGAGAATATGTACAGCAGCCTCCACAGCGGTAGTCCCTTTGTTTATTATGGCTTGAGTTACAGTATTATCAGTATATAGCTGTACCCTATGGCCAGCCCATACATTAGCCCACCGCTTAGCGGCAATCAATGTTGTAGCAAGTTCTAATATATTGATATGATCGTGCTGCAGGTCCGGGTAGTCAAGATGCCATGCGCAGTAAGTCCAATCGGACATGCAGAATGCTCCGCCCCCAATAGTGCATGCATCTGTGAAAACCGGGACTGCAGGACGATCATCCCAAATAAGACGTCTATTATTGGTATTGCTAAGATGGTAAACCCACCATTGTAGGTCAGCATAAATACGAGATATAGGCATTTTGTGATTTTCTTGCTTTAACATAGAAATAAGGTCATAAATACGCCGAACATGCAATCTACCCCATGTGATGACATTGGCTGCCCAATTCAATTTTCCGGCTAACCGTTCAAGTTGTTTTCGAGACAATCTACGTTTCCCCATAGACGCTTTTACATAGGAGACTAATTCCCCAAGTTTACTATTTTCAAGTGACAGTATCCCTAAAGTAGTGTCAATCTCAATACCGAGAAAAAACAGCTTCTGACATGGGTCGATGACCTTTTTCCAATTAATGGCAAAACCCAGCGATCTTAGAAGGGAAATTAATACACTATAAGCCTCCAAGCACTGTTTTTGTGTAGGGGCCATGACGAGGTAATCATCCAAGTAAACTACTATCCTATAGCCACGTCGTTCCATCATGCGCTTTACCGCTTGAGTAATTCTATTAAATATGCTAGGTGACTTTCTTGCTCCAAAGCTTAGCTTATTGTCAAATAAATACAAGTTTTCTCCCCCTAATTGCCACTGGAGACCTGTATACTGGTAATTAGAATGATGAATATTCACACTCCTATAAGCAGACTTGAGGTCGATTTTTGCAAGAAACCAACCAGGTTGAATTATTTTAAGAGCGTCCTGCACACTTTGATAGTGACAAGAGTCCTTGGATGCATAGTCGTTCACACTAGTCCCATTGGGTCTGCTACAGTCATGAATTAAACGAATTGATCCATCTGGCTTAGGTATAGCATTCAAGGCACTTATCACGCGTGGGGGTTCTTTAATCACAGTATAATTTCCTTCTGCGATTTCCGTCAGAATCTGCTGGTTGACACTTTCCTTATAGTTTACCGTAGACTGAGAATTAGGAACGTACACAGGGGTAGGTTTCTTATCACGATCATCCACAATCGAAAAACCATGTTCGATACCATCTAGCAAGAAATCTCTGTCTATATCATTTTGTAGTTCTGCCTGCCACACCCACAGCCTAGATCTCAGTGGCTCGGAGATGGGACTATTTAGTGGTTTTTTGGCGGCACATTTGATGAAGGTGGCCGATTCGAGTCTGTCGAGTGATGGCTTTGACCATGACCTGTCGAGTAACAAACGAGGCAAATGTGGGAGTAACTGCATACTCTTAACGAGCACCCAGATCTGCCATTATATCTCTCACAAATCGGTTTCCCAGTTTGTGGGTCAAATTTTGACCGACTAGGGCGATCCACACTTTTAGCAGCTTGGGTCTTTCCAATAAACCCTTTATCGACAGATTTAGGCCTGAGCCAGGCCTGCATCAAAAATGGTTGGTCAATATTCCATGGCAAATTCCCGGAAGCCTGTTGTCGTCTAAACTGGAAGTCAAAACTCAGGACTGATTGCCAGTCGAAGACCTGAGTGAATGTTGCAATTTTTGACACATAATCCAGATATTGAAGAATAACGTCATTATCACATCTATCCTTCTGTATCATCTCCGTCAAGATTTTTGTGGCACCTTCAAAATATTGAGCTTGATTCAGTTTATTATATGCTATTTTCGAGTCCTTTAATTTTAGTTCCAGTGGGCCTAAATCAATCAAATTTGCGTCCATATTACGTCCCTGGCTCATTGGCGCTGTCGACACATAGTCCCGTACTTCGCGTAAAGGGGACATCATTTTCTGAGCGGACATGGCGGAAGTTCCTGACAAACGGGACAACAGTTCAAACATACCTGCGCTGCTAGTTTCAGAGTCACGCTGTTCACCATTGGAATTAGGCTGGTTTTGTCCTGGTACATTCCGTCGGCACATATTGTTCAGGAGAGTCAATATATCCTCAGTACTCGGCGGGATATCCGCAGAGGTTTGATCCCGAGCTTCTCCCACGTGGCTACCATGGGCGCCGCCATTTTGATTTGCCGATAACTGCGTCGTGTCTGGATTTACCTGTTGCTGGAGTTCCTGGACTGCATCTAACAATAATAACCTCTGGCCGAGCGAAATGTCCGCCAATTGGCACATAATAATATCCTTCGTTAACTTACAAATGCTTTTTTTTTGACTCGAACCCATTATCGAGAAGCGCACTAATTGTTTGCACGGATAGTTCGTTATGTGTGCACCATGCCTTCACATCGAATGCGTCACTAGCATTCGAAGGGCTCCCCGCCATACTATCGTTCACATTGGAAGTTTCCTGCCGGTTTTGGCTGCCTCTTGTACCGGGCATCGTCCCTCAATTGTTAAAAATTTATAAAAAGCAAGCAGCTCAGTAGCAAGCGGGGGCAGGCAGCAAAACTAGCACAAATTGCTGTGCTCCAGAATTTAAAGGTTCTCCAACCCATAATGCTCAGTGCCGGGGGTGTGTCTGCAAGAACCAATCAGTGGCCTCGTTTTAAATAGGCTTCTCAAAGCCCACTCTAATGTGAACGCCCTGAGGATATTTTTGCAGTGTACATTGTTTTATGTTGTACAAGTAAATTTCTCATTTTTATCTTTAACCCTCTGTGTACCATATCAGTATTTAAACACTGGTAGACAACTCTGAACAAACATGACAAAGTGACTGTCTTATTTTTCAGTGGGGATCATTAATACTGTCATTTATCTGATTACAGGAAGTGCAGAAATAAAAGCTTTTTTCAGTTGCATGTATATCCAGCTGGAAGCATCACAACACCGTATATTAATTACATTTCTTGATCAATGAAGCTGAAAGCTGCACTGTCAGTGTTACAATGTACCTACTGTTGAAAAGGCATGCCAGGTATTATCGACTTTCAATCTGTATGAATAACTTCAGCTATTTTACTCATACTTCCGATATCCTAACTTTTTTTTGTGAGGACGTAAATTTTTAATTACAAACAAATCTGTGTCACAGAGCTGGTTATTGATAGAATTTTGTGTTCATATTTAAACGCACTGTTTAATGTGATCTGAAAACTCACTGCAGGAAATATGTTCTACACAGAAATTTGTGACTCAAATCATTTCAGTATTGATGGGTACATTGTGAAATTCTCTGGCATGTCTGGTATAATTAAGTCAGGTCCTACTGAATCATGCATGGGATGTATCAGCTTGGAAGTGTAAAATGGGTCACCTTGGAAATTAAGTGGGTCAGCTTAGAAGTTAAGTGTGTTGACTTGGAATTTAAGTGGGTCAGTTACATGTACTGGGTCAAATCAATGACAAACTACTAGGTCTAGTAAACTTGGAAAAAGCAGGTAATATCAAGTTGGAACTAAAAAATATGGAATAAGTGGGTCAACTCAATTTGAAACTAGTAGGTCTAAAAACTTGGAATAAATCTGTCTTGTCAACTTTCAACTACTGTATGTAGGTTTAATAAACTTGGAATAAATGGGTAATTTTAACTTGGAACTAGTGGTTCAAACAAACTTAGGAACAATGGGTCAGATCAAATTGAAACTACTATGTAGTGGGTCAAATAAACTTGAGATCAGTGGGTCAAATCAGCTCGGAAGTATTATGTAGTGGGTCAAATCAACTTGGGACCAGTCCAAAAAGTCAAATCAACTTAGAAGTATTAACCTAATTCTTCTAATTTTTCGAACAGCATTTTTAAACTTAGAAGCAGAAAAAATCCATTCTTTTGTCAACTGCGGCTAAATATTGTGGCATGGATATGTTATTAATCCCAAGAACTGAAAAGGTAACTAGTGACATTTGTGGAATGTTTGCAGAATTTCTCTACACATTAGCCTAAATTTAAGTTCTTCCGTCTGAATAATTAGAAGAAATAGGGTATGTAGTGGGTCAAATAAACTCGAAATCAGTGATTCAAATTAACTCGGAAGTATTTTGTAGTGGATCAAATCAACTTGGGACCAGAGAGTCAAATCAACTCAGAAGTATTATGTAGTGGGTCAAATAAACTTGGGATCAGAGAGTCAAATCAACTCAGAAGTATTATGTAGTGGGTCAAATAAACTCGGGATCAGAGAGTCAAACCAACTCAGAAGTATTATCTAGTGGGTCAAATCAACTTGGGACCAGAGAGTCAGTCAACTCGGAAGTATTATGTAGTGGATCAAATCAACTTTCAAGGGACCAGAGAGTCAAATCAACTCGGACGTATTATGTAGTGGGTCAAATCAACTTGGGACCAGAGTCAAATCAACTCAGAAGTATTTTGTAGTGGGTCAAATCAACTTGGGACCAGAGAGTCAAATCAACTCGGAGGTATTATGCAGTGGGTCAAATCAACTGAGAAGTATAAAATAAGTAGGTCAAAACAACTGGAGACAAGTGGGTCAAATAAATGCAGAAGCAGTGGGTCAAACTAATGTGGAAGTAATTTGTCAAATCAACTTTGAAGTAGTTGGATTGCATTGATGTGTCAGATCACTGAAAAAACTGGATCAGAATGCCCTTGAATTAGTGCAGGGCGAACACACTGAATTCAGAGGTCCCGATATCCAACCATGTGGCTGTTGATCAGCATTGATTATGCATTCAACTGCATGGCAAATATGCTGTATATAATCAGTATGTTATCTAAAGACGTGCATATTCAAGAATATGCTTACATAATACAAATTTTGGCAAATTATAGTTGGGAATATCAATAAGCGATAGCAAAAACATGTTTTTTCTTCCATGAATAACCATATAGGATAGTGCTGTGAACTTGAAGAGATAATTACTACTCATAAGTTTTCAAAATTTCAGCTTTGTAGGATAATTATTTTCTAATAAAACTGAATTCAATGACAATTTATCATACTTTTCTTTTCCAATTCTATCGGGAGTGGGGGTCAGATTCAAGCCAGAGGAAGAACAAAAAAAATGATGAAACCACCTTTTATTTATCACACCAAATCCTCCTCTAGAATTCTATCATCCATCATTGTTGATTTGAATTATTATCCTGAAACAAGGAACTCTGCAATACAAATGCATGTATTTACCATTACTCAAAGACACTTTTGAGGTGCCTAAAGTAGACCATGTTTTCTCCCACAAAAACTTTTCATAACTAAGAAATTTGGTCAATTAACCCAATAATATATACACAGTCAATTCAGATGAAAGATTTTCATAGTTTTCCTGAAAATAGATCTATTGTGCAAAACAACAATAATTGCAATGTTGCTCACTCATGCCATAAAAGCTTAAAACCCTTGAATAATATGGCCATAATACCAAGCTGACCCATACCACATGTACGGTATTGTGACCCAAAACCAGCATGTGTTGCTGACCAGTTAATAAATGGATGGTTACTATATGCATGATCAAACAGCAGCTGTATGGTATACTGTATAGTCGGATGTCCAGGTTATGATAGATACATGTGTATAAATGGGAAATTTAACTGACAAAATATCCTGATGCTATGTGACGAGAAAAGGGGCAGGAATTGTTTTATCAGAATTTATATTGTTACAGCCCTCGCAATTAACTACAGCATTCCGAAGTAAAAGCTGAAGAAGAATCGACTGACTTCAGCTATTTTTTTTGCTGAGGCAGCATCACATTGAGAAGCTGTAGAGCATCAGGGCAATAAAAAAACATCATATGAAACTTTTATATATACCATGCTAGCAGCTGCAGCTATTATTTTTTTTATATGAAGTAGCCGAATGGTTAATAAAAACTGAACAATAACCTGATCGATTTATATCAAAAGACTTTTGAAAAACTTGCTGAGGCAAAATATATTTTAGCTGAATTAAACTGCATATTCCTAAGCAGGTTTTTTTGTTTTTGTTTTTGTTTTGTTGTTGTTGAGGCCATTTCTGAATTGTAAGGGCTGCTGTTGTGCTACCCTCTAATTAGGTCCATCTCAGTGGCTGGCCAGTTTTGTTTTCTGGTTGAAGATTTTCATTTATAAGTGACTATCGCCCTTTGATTTTGTCCACCATGTGGTAAGGTGTCACAAAAATAGATATTGAGCAGGTTTGGGGAAATGAGAGCTCTCAAGTTTAGAGGTAAAAAATGTCCTTTATTCTTCAATAAGTTTTAAAGGGGTAGTAGCGTGATTTTAATTGTTCGGGTTAACTGAACAACATGATCAACTGCAACAATTGCCAAAAGATTTTCAAGTCGCGAAGTCTTGTATTTCTTATAGGGACCAATATTGTCAGATTTTTCAATTCAGTCAAGTGAACAACATGAAAATGGGGAATGACTGAGATGATGTCGGATAACGTGACCAGGTCTCCATGACGTCACGTTAGAAGCCGCCACAGTGCAATAAAAGTTCTAAGATCGAGTATGACGTTGCAAAGCATCACGCCTGGAATGCCAGTGCGCGTTTTGTGACGTCATCTCAGACACTGGGCCAAGTACAGGTGCTGTCACGTTTTTCAGAGAATGTAAAAAAGTGTGATTTCAATGCCCGTGATATTGAAAAATGAGGTCACAGAAAAACGTTCACCATAGTTGATCTCAACTACTAAATAACTTTTATCGAAATATGTTATTTGCTGAATATTTTTTAAATGACGCTACTACCTCTTTAAAATATAACCAATTTTGATAATGGTTCATAAATTCAAATAAAGTTACATACCAGTGTGTTAAATGTTTTTGCCACTTATATGATTCATATGTTAGGTGTTTCAACAGGTTTCAAAGGGTGATTTGAAAAAAAAAATAATAAACCACTTTCTATCTCGCTTTACATCTACATCTACTTGTATGTAAAAATATATGAATTTATGTGCCATTGACAAAAAGAAATGCAAATTTGTTTCTCTTTTTTTCAAACCTCCAAACAGAAGAGCGCTAATTTCTCCGACCTGGGGAAATGGTTTTGGTTCATTCTGTACCTTGACATATGTCTCCTTCTTTAAATGGCTTCAAAATCTCCATACAGTAGACATCGTCGGTTAAAATCCTGTCTGGATCTTCAGTTGTTCTCTGCATTGTGGAACTATTGTGTCCAAATAAACTTACACAGAATGAACGATCCTGGCCTAATGAAAGGTGAGTCTGATAATCAATCAGGCTGCTGGAATTATCAGCCAATAGAATTTGAATTCAGTGTGTATCCACAGCAATCCTATACTGGCTGTAACCTGTCTACTGTATGGATATACAGTCGAGGCAACCAGTCTAGTTTTAGAGGCAACCAGTCTAGTTTTAGAAAATTCAAAATGAACCTCGCATATTGAGATCTGTGAAAAGCAGCTACCCAGAGTGACCCAGACTATAAGCGCATGAGATAACTGAAGCATGAAAATGGCAGTATGCAAGGATATCGGGACCTCGCCATTTGGGCTGTACTAAGAGAAGAATGAAATAAATAACTAAATATGCATCACTGCACCCATTTGTCTGACAGAAACAGGAGACCCATTTTTTTGCCTCTGGGAATATATGAAGAATACCTGTTTCCGACAGTGATATTTATTTCCACATCTCTACCATTGCTCGAGACAAGACCCAGGAGTGTGATATAAATCAACGGAGATAATCGCAGAAGTACATGTAGTTCAATTTTAACTGTATGCAATAACATTCTTTAATCTATGTGTTACAACATTTCTCAGCTCAAAACAACTTCAGACTGTATATGTATACATTTTGTTACATAACAAGTTTTTTGTAGACCTTTATTATCATATTTTAGGTGTTTAATTTATTAATATGCACATTTTAACATTAAGGAGTATACAAAGCTTTAAGTTTGTCGATCGGTAGCATGCATTGCTATAACGAAAAAAAAAACAAATATTTCTTCAAGGTTGTTGATAACATCTTGATTAAAATGTGATAATGTTTAATGATATATCATATTAATGTTGAAAGGAAAATTATATTTTCATATGTGTGTGTGTGTGTGCGTGTGCATGATTTAATACACTTGTTAATGCAGAATATGGACTAATTGAATCCTGAAGGATTTCAATGGAATGTTCTGAAGCAAGAAACGAAATACAATATGAAAACCGGTTATTTTCTCTAGAATTGTTAGTGTAAAAAAAAAAAAAAACATAATTAAAGTTGATACTAATTACAGAGAAAACATTATGTACGTCTATACTTTTTTGGGTATACAAGAATCTCAGTAAGATAATGTCATTTCCTGGTTGATTCACTGCCTTCTATAGTAATTTCAAGATGGAGATTTTTTTTTCAAGACAACACTTTCATATGTTTTTATAGACTAGATTTCTTTTAACCCAAGATGGCATTTATGGATAACAACTGTACAGAAGCAGCGCAGATACTAGCTATAACTTGATAACAGTGCTACATGTAGTGTCCACACGGAAATTAAACAGTTGTCGTACCTCTGCAATAAAGTAGTTCTTTGTCTCAGGTTTCAGTAAATTCTCCAATAATTCAATCACAGTAAGCAAAATTTTCAACCACAAAATCAAGAGCTGATCAATATTATCAGAACAGGAAGTTGACAAAATGACCCCAAATCATGCGATAATACATTATTTACTCGTCATTTTAATGACTTTGAAAGGTGATCAAAGGACCATGTATGTTTAGATGGGTAAATGACCCCAGAAACGGTGCGGTAGAAGGGCAAAAAATAAAATTACAGCATATACAAGAAATTGTTCAGTTGGCGTGAAGAACAATATTATATTGTTTCAGAAAAGTTTCAAGGCACTGAGTCTCGTCATTCTCGAGTAACGGGGTCGTGAAGTAGTGCATTCATGTAAAATCGCCAATTTTGAGGCAAAAACCTCATATTTCTTCCTATAAACATACGAAGATAAATGATATAACCAGAACCAGCTTGATACAGCATGCTCATTGTTCCAAGATGTTAGTCGTAGACCGAACTGGTTATCGTTTATCTTCATATGTTTACAGAGAACAATTGGAATTGTCTTCACCTCAGAATCAACTATTTTGCACAAATCCACTATTTTACGTTGCTGTTACTCAAGAATGATGAGACTCCGTGCCTTGAATTTTTCTGAGTATACAATGTAATATTGGATTTTATGCCAACTGAACAATTATAGTGGAAGTATTTTGTTTTGGTACTTCTGCAGTGCACCTGGCCTGGGACCAATTCCCAAACTAAAGATACAAGGTCCTTTTTAAGATTGGCTGATTGATTTTGTCTACCACATTAGGGTTGATTGAATTTGAATAGGGTGATTGAATTGTTAAAGGATTTTCTATATATCCGTCTTGTATATGTCATATATACAAAGGTCTAGATTTCTTTTGAAATGAAAAGGACTTGATATTCCTCATTTATTACCTACAATACGCAATATTATTTGGTCTTCCTTGTCACTTATCAAGTGTGGATTTTCTTCCAAAATTATTGCAAATCATTGAATATGTTCTACAAAATATGAACATAAATTTTGCTCATCTCAACATGTTAAAACAAAGCTCAATAAGTCATTTCTCATGCCTGATAAACACAGTCTCACTCCCTTTTGCTCTTGATGAAATTTTCTCTCTACAAACTACGCAATATTTTGAAATTTTATGTGTATTTCTAAGGTATTTTATTTAATCATACTTGTTGTAGATGGTTTCAAGCGGCTTACAATAGTAAGATTTGTTATCATGACATAAACACATTAAATTAAGTCTCAGAGTTTTATTTATAATTTCAAATTTTCCAAATTGAAAGTTGCAGTATATTGGCACATACATATATGTAGGCCTAACCATGAGATTTATTGTAAGGTTATTTCTTGTCCACATTGTTAAGCTGATTTGGCATGCAAATTATGTATATTTTATTTGTGAATTAACTGAAGGAAATTGAGGATTGTTCCTTCATGCTTGTTACATCCATGACTCGTACCTTGAACAAAAAAGGAGATACAAAAGGTATTTGATTTATTAGAAATGTTTTCAAATAAATGTGAATTGAAAACTATGTGCTGCTGTTATTTCTTTGTTCATTTCAATGCAACTTGAAGTACCCATTATATGTTACAATTATGAATCCAGGAGTATCCTGATTGTAACAGAACTGTCATGTCCCATTGGAGATGTGAAAAATGGCCATCATAAGAGGAAATTTGGGTAATTGCTTCTGTTTTATTTACCAGTTATGTAAAACTTGTTTCATCATATATTTTTGATCCAAAACCAAATAGAGCCAAAATTGGTTATATGCCTGAACAACAATTTGACCTCAGTTTTGTTACATGACATATCGTCTCCTCCTAAAGGGCAGCGCACACATGTAGTCGATTATGTCGGAAGTAAGCAAATCAGACTGTTACTCCCAACTCTGTTGACAGAAAGTTTAGAATCGAGAAAATCCATATGAAATGAGTCCTGTGACAATATTTGTTAGCATTACCACTTCGATATCATATGATAATTAGCTAACATGTGACCAAAGGTTTATTGATTTTTGATAATTTCCTGATTTTGGGGTCAGTGACCTCAATTTTGGTACATGACATATCGTCTCCCCTTCATGTGTCTACTGACAAAATATCGCAATTTTAATGTTTTCATGATTTTGGGGTCACAGTAACCATGCATGACCTCAATGTTGGTTACATGACACTTCACCCCTTTATCGATTTCCTGATTTTGAGGTCATAGGATACCAGCTTGATTTTGCTCTCCATTTTGGTAGTGACCTCTTCCCCTTCTGTATCTGCTGACATAAAAAACTGATTTTTCCTGATTCTGTGGTTAGTGACCTTAGTGACCTTGACCTGTCCGTCTGTCCGTCTGTCCGGTTCTCGTGTCCGGTCTATATCTGGGACAGTTTCCTATCCACAGCTCCAATTTTTGGTGAGTGAATACCCTATGGGGAGACGATGTGTCGCGTACCAAAATGAAGGTCGAGGTCACAGGTCAAAGGTCACGGGCCTAAAAAACAGGAAATCACTGAAGTGTTCGTGTCCGGTCTATATCTGTAAACGTTTTCTATCCACAGTTGCAATTTTTTGTGAGTGGATACGCCAGGTGGAGACGATGTGTCGCGTACCAAAATTGAGGTCGAGGTCAGAGGTCAAAGGTCACTGTTGCCAAAAATCAGGAAATCATTGATCGTGGACAGTTTTCTATCTACAGTTCTAATTTTTGGTGAGTGGATGCCCTAGGGGAGGGACGATGTGTTGCATATTAAATGTAGGTCAAGGTCAGAGGTCAAAGGTCAGTGTGATCGAAAAATCAGGAAATCATTAAAAATTTCTAATTTTTTGTGAGTGGATTCAATAGGCGGAAATGAAGTGATGCATACCAAAAATTAGGTCAAGGTCAAAGGTCACTGACCCCAAAATTAGGAAATTTTTAAAAATAACATTTTTTGTGTCAGTAGATACATTAGGGGGACACAATGTGTCACATACCAAAATGTAGGTCAAGGTCAAGGTCACTGTGACCCTAAAATCGTGAAATTGTTAAAAATCATGATTTTTTGTGTCCATTGAGAAATTGAAGGGAGACGGTTTGTCATGTACCAAAATTTAGGCCAAGGTCAAAGGTCAAGGTCACTGTGCAGGGCTCTCAAGGAGCAAAATGAAGGCGAGTGATTCGTCACTCGCCTGAATTTAAGCTCGGGCGAGTGAGGCGAGTGCTTTTATCACTCGCCTGAGAAATTCCTGAGGCGAGTGAAATGCTGAAATTACTTCTACAAGTACATCACAGAATATGTGGGTCACATATGCGCGGTTCAGAACGGTGTTGTAGTCTTCTTTAATTCGGAACACTGATGTAAGTTCCTGTCCCCATTTTAGGTACGTCGATAGTTCTATCGGCTTTCCTTTCGGATTCGACATCGTGCAATTTTCCGATAACAGCTTGCTAACAGTGACAAAATTGTTACGAACGAAAACGCACGCGTGCTTGGCACCAGAATTGCGTGAGAGCAATGAAAAGCATGGACTTGATCGTGGGACGAAAGTCAAGTCCGCGTAACAGCGAGAGTAAATCAATATCGAAAACTAATGTTTAAAACGGAGTGATGTAATGTAAAACAAAATCGGAAACTAATGTTTAAAACGGCGTGATGCCATGGTCGTTTGAGCCGTGGTGTTTGACGGATTTTATATTTGTGGAAATCATAACCCACGGCTCAAAACGTGTCTGTATGGAAATACAAGGGAGGCAACCAGTCTACCCGTAACGGATCTGTAATTTCGTTCCGATACAGGGTTTTACTTTTTGCACAAACACATGAAGCGGAAATGGCGGGAAGCCTTCCGAAATTGCTGAACAACAAGATCTTTACGAAACCAAGAATTTTACGACAGCTGAAGATGTCATTAAATTTTATTCTGACCTATGAAACATGCCAATGATGAACAACAAGATATTTTGGAGCCAAGAACTTGACAGCAACAGCTGAAGATGTCATTAAATTTTATTCTGACCGACGAAAACAGGCGAGTGGTGAACCACTCGCCATTTTTTGATTTCAGGCGAGCAGGAGGCGCGCGCGAGTGATCGCTCGCCTCTCCTTGAGAGCCCTGCTGTGACCCCAAAATCAGGAAATCATTAAAAATCATGATTTTTTGTGTGCATTGATAGATTGAGAGAAGACGATGTGTTGTGTACCAAAATTGAGGTCAAGGTCAACGATCAAGGTCACTGTGACCCCAAAATCAAGAAATCATTATCATTAAAAGTCACATTTTCATATGCCTGTTGAAGACGAGGTCGTGTAATGCGATGTTGCGTTCTGTCCATTCATCCATTAACATTTGTTGTCCATGCGATAGCTCTAGTTTGACCATGACCTCGATTTTGTCAATTGACAAAAATTCAGCAATTTTCAAAGATTTCCTGATTTCTAATGAGTCAAAATGTCATTGCAGGTAGAAAAACAATGAGTTACTCCCCCTGATTGTGTACTGGTCATTAAGTGAATGAGCTAGTTGGACTTAACATGTCCTTCAACAATATTTCAGTCATATCGCGACAAACCAACTAGGCATCAGCCCAAGAAGCAAATCTCTGAACCATTTTTATACGCCCGTCGAATTTGACGGGACGTATTATGGTACATGGCGTCGTCTGTTCGTTCATCCGTCCGTTAACTTTTTCTCGTGAACGCAACTCCTAGAGTTTTCAATGGATTCTTCTGAGATTTGGTACACATGATCGGTACCATGTGTAGATGTGCACAAACTTTTTTTGGCCCGATTCGACGTTTTCTTGAGTTACTCCCCTTGATTTTGATCTGAAATCCTTGTATTTGGCACCTATTGTCTTTGTCAACGCAACTCGTCCCAGAGTTTTCAATGGATTCTTCTGAAATTTGGTACACATGATCGGTACCATGTGTAGATATGCACAAACTTTTTTCGGCCCGATTCAACGTTTTCTTGAGTTACTCCCCTTGATTTTGGTCTGGAATCCTTGTATTTGGCACCTACTGTCTTCGTCAACACAACTCATCCCAGAGTTTTCAATGGATTCTTCTGAAATTTGGTACACATGATCAGTACCGATTCGACGTTTTCTTAAGTTATCCCCCTTGATTTTAGTCTGGAATCCTTTATTTGGCACCTACAGTCCTCGTGAACGAGACTCGCCCTAGGGGTTTCATTACATTCTTTTGAAATTAGGTACACATGATTAGTGCCAAGTGCACATGTGCATGAACGTTTCTCGAGTTGATTCGACAGTTCCTTGAATACTTCCCTTGATTATCGTCTGAAATCTCTATTTGCCACCTACTGTCCTCGTGAACACAACTCATCTCAGACTTTTCGATGGATTCTTTTTAAATTTGGTACATATGATCGGTAACATGTGTAGATGTGCACAAACTGTTTTTGAGCTGATTAGATGTTTTCTTCAGTTACTCACCTTGATTTTAGTCTGAAATCCTTGTATTTGGCACCTACTGTCAAATCAACCCGAGTCATCAGGTTGATGAGCTTACTTTTGCAGCTTATACTAGCACAAATTTTGTTTGAAAGTTACTGATACATAAGCACATAAACGGGGATGGGGGAATATGCACTCCTGCAGAGTTAGAGTAACTGGAGTTCTACCTGCTCCTACAAATACCGCTCCAGGCCCTTTTTTTTGAAGGGGGGGGGGAGCATTAGCTCGAGGTATGTAAACTGGTTCAAAATTGCCCCGAGTCTGGCTGAAAATGGGCTCTCTTAATCACTAGTTTTAAATAATTTCCAAGGTTCGATAACCTGTTCGGTGACAAAAAAATAAAAGTATTATGTTGTACCAGTAACAAAAAATTGTGAAAGCTGACTGGTCAGAATAAAACAGTCGGGACACCCACAACATATGCCCATCCTTGGTAATCGCCTAAAATAGTAATGAAAAGAAATTTTGAAGATTTTTTTTTTTTTGACAGTCTTGACGTCTGACTTGGTATTGAAATGGTGAAAGTTCACAAATGCATCTAATCTTTCAAGTATTGGTTAGTTGTAACATGTGTTGCAGGACATCAGCGAGTTATTGAGTTACATAACTTAATTTTAGTCAATTTTGGAGTTGCAATTCATTGAGGGGTGGCATACTTATACCAACAATGCAGGCTACACACAAATTTCAACTTTCTGTTAAGATATATTGGATACATAAGCTCAAACGCAAAATATGAGGGTCAGGCGAGGGTTAGTTTGAAGATGATAGAGGGTGGGGCTTGGTGCCTGGGGGAGGGGACATATTCCAGAGGGCAATGTAAGCTCCTGGAATATGAAAGGGTATGGGGTAGAGCGAGGCTCAGGTTAGGCGATGAGGGGTGGGGCTCGGTGCCCCGGGGGTGGGGACATGCTCTCGAGGGTAGTGGTAGGTGTGCTGACATGGAGGCCATGGAAAGCTCTCTGAACATGAAACCACCACACTGACAGCTGCATGCCACCATCTGTCCGTCCGAGGAAACGCAATGTCAGAAATTCAGTTCAATTCAAGAAATTGATGATATGCACTGTGTACACCCAAACTTTAGAAACTCAGTTTTCATTAATATAGTAAGTTAAATGTGTGGAAACACATATGGTTCATGCAAAAGCTTTAGGGTAAATCATATGATGTCGAATACGATGGTTTTCATAGCGAAATTGAAGGAAAATGTTGTCCTTCATTTAAGGCAACATGAAATTCAAAACTAACAAAGAGTTCGGTACTGTAGGTATTCCCCTGCCAGTTATTTCATATTATACTTCTGAATGAAATAAAATATGGTTTGTGCAAAAGCTTTAGGGTAAATCATATTATGTGAAATAGAATGATGTATGGTTTCTTTTAGTGGCATTTAGAAGTTGGGAAGTAGATGATAAATAAACAAATTGCTTATGGATAACAACTTCTAGTTCATTCAGGACGACGTTTCGATACAGGTTTCGATTCAATGATCTGACATTGACTTGAGAAAGATACTAGTACCTGTATCGAAACGTCGTCCTGAATAAACTAGAAGTTGTTATCCATAAGCAATTTGTTTATTTCATATTGTACTTCTGAAATAAAATAATGTCATCAATCTATTAGTAATTACTATAAAGGAATATAGTGTAGGTGATTTGGCATGTGTATGTGAAAAAAACAATTTACACTACATCTCATACATGAACCTCTGTTAGTATCATATGAGGCTGAGCAGCTGTGGATAGGAAAATGTTTAACATTTGGTTCCCCAGGGGTGGGGAAATCCTCTCGAGGGTATAGTGCATAGGTTGAATAGGTGTAGCATCATGTAAGCTCCCAGAATATATGAGAATTGAGGGGTTCCATCCAACAATAACCATTCTCAGATGGTCTGAATCTCGAATGGCCGGGCTTCATAATATCAGGGAACCTTCAAAAGTCAATGAAACATGGGCCATCAATAAATAATAATTAATAATCATAGTCATCATAGCCATCTGAAAATCTAATCATTTCATCAGTCACCATTCAGGAAGCTCTCACCAAAGTTTGGTCAGGCCCGACTTCATAGATCTGCAGATATACAGCAGACAAGAACACATGTTGATGGATGGACCGAGGTACGTATATGGCATCGACAAGACCCCGCAGCCCATTGGTTACTCCCCCTGATGGTGTACTGGTCATTGGTAGTCACAATGACATTACAGGTAGAAAACAATGAGTTACTCCCCCTAATGGTGTATTGGTCATTAGTAGTCACAATGTCATTACAGGAAAAAAACAATGAGTTACTATACCCCCGATTGTGTACTGGTCATTAGTAGCTGCAATAACATTACAGGTAGAAAACAATGAGTTACTCCCCTTGATTGTTTACTAGTCATTAGTAGCCACAATCACATTACAGGTAGAAAACAATGAGTTACCCCCGCTGATTGTGCACTGGTCATTAGTAGTCGCAATGTCATTACAGGCAGAATGAGTTACTCCCCCTGATTGTGAATTGCCATTATGATGGGTTAAAAACTTGAGGTACCACTTAAAAGGTGCATGGACCCTTCAGCCTTTAAAAAAATTATGTTGACAAAACAAACTGTTGAATGAAAGATTTAGAATATTGGGGATCAGCCTTCACCAAGGTACTAGCATGAACCAAATAAGTTTCAAACATTCAGATTTAGGCTTACAGCCAGGACTGGCAAGTATGTGAGCATATTCATGTAAAGGTTGAGAAAAAAGACCGTAACTCCAGGTTTGGACAGTTGGTGCATATCCACAAGGTACTTGGCATGAAGCAAGTAAGTTTCAAAGTTGTACAAGAAGTACTAACCCCAATACATGTTGATGGACATGTGCAATAAATGTACAAATGATTAAGACGAGATGAGAACTGTACCAGGCATGCACATCTGAAAGATACTAAGCATGATCCATTGAAAGTTGTCCATCAAATAGTAACCAGAATATGGACCAGACAAGAAAGTGTTGATGAACTGAATAACCGAGTTCTGGAAATTCATCGAATTCATCCAAGGCCTGAAAAATGGATAGTGCCAGATACTAAAGCATCTTAATGTAAGTTTGGAAGTTGTCCACGAAATAGTAACCGATATAAGGTATGGACAAGAAATTAATTAATGGCAGGATAAAGGGTCATAATTCTGTGGAATATCGTCAAAACACGTAAAAAAAATCTGACAGTGCACATCTGCAAGGTACTGAGCATCTTTCATGCAAGTTTTGAAATTGTCCACGAAATAGAACTGAGCAATGGTCTGGAAAAGAAACTACATGTATGGACTGATGGGATTAAGGGTCATAACTATGGAAATTCACCAAAGTGCACAAAAAATAAACAGTGCACATGTGCAAGGCACTAGGCATCTTCCTTGTGAAGATCGTAGTTGTCCATCCAAAGTAACCAAGAAATGGACAGGATAAGAAATTGCCAGAGACGTAAAGGAACTTCAAAATGTGTGAAAAACCCGACAGTGCATATTGGTAAGGCACTAAGAATCTTGTGTAAGTTTCAGAGTTGTTCATCAAATATTAACAGAAATCTGTACAGGACAAGAAATTGTTGCCAGATGGGTGATAAAGGGTCATAACTCCGTGAGAAATCATCGAAACATGTTAACAAAAACCTGACAGTGTACATCAGCCAGGTACTAAGCATCTTCCATGTAAGTTTCAGAGTTGTCCATCACCTAGTCACGGACCGGACATCAGCTTTGTGGTGATGGGTTGTTTACGAAGCATGAAGTCCAAATTGTGCCAGACTTCCCACTTGTGTATTGATCACAATGACATTACAGATCAAATACATGTACGAGTTACTTCTCAACTGTTACGAGGTGATTAGTCTGACAATCTTACGATGCTTACTGCATCAGCTGGACTTTCAGCTGAGGGTCCTTGTCTATTTGACATTTTGTAGCAGTGATTGGGTTTCAAATCAATGATCAAAGAAAGGAGGTAGTACGGCTATGAACACTGTTTTTAAAACGTGTGCTGGACGAGTTCAAATCGGCTAAAAATCAGTACCGATACCATAAGCATAGCATTCTTCGATTGTGATTATGTGCTGCATCGTAATAGTTTGTCAGAGATATTCACTGTACGGTCCCAGCAGTATTACCAAATATGGAGTTATGTGTTGATTATTCGTGATTTCATAAACAAATGGAACCGGGTACCAGAGAATAGCATTCTTCGATTGTGATTATGTGCTGCATCGTAATAGTTTGTCAGAGATATTCACTGTATACATCTTTCTTATCCATAGTTCGCACACCTCCAAGCTTCCATTTTTCAAGGCCCTTTCTAGATACTACTTTCAGTATCATTGAAGCTTTGCAGATCAATTTTCTGAATTTTTTGACAAGCATGAATGTATTTTTCATACATTGTCAGACTTGGAAGAATATATCGCTATGGTGGGATAAGTTTGCCAGCTAACGATAATGTACGGTACAACTTTGAGCTGCAACTTGACAACTGAATTAATAACAATGGACAAGAATTTCTATTTTCAAGGCCTTAAATTCTAAATTGTCATTTTCAAGGTAGTGTACGAGCCCTGCATATCACCAGTTGTATATTTGAAGGAGAACTTATCACTCCAAACCAGGTTGTTCAATCAATTGGTAGGGAGATTTCCAGAATCTGCCAATTTCAGATATATTCATTCCAACACTGCATGTCAGGGCTATAATCAGCTATTAGTTGACTGGAACAATGGGTTACTCCCCCTGATTGTGGCCAGAACAATGAGTTACTCCCCCTGATTGGGACAAGTGGCTGTTGCCAACACTCTTATTTGGATTACCACAGTTGTCCAATTCTAGAAAGAGTACAAAAGCATTCTCATGAACTACAATTCTAGCGACCCTGAATGAGAGGTGGCTGTGTATTTTCAGCCCTGGTAGGTGTGTGCATCAAGAACAGACAACAAGAACACATGATTTAAATTATTTGTATTTATTTTGTGTTGACCATATGTGTGACAATGAAACTACGGCATTTACATGTATACTGGTCAGATAAAACAAATAGCCGAATGCTGACAACGCGGTTGAGTTTCAATTCGTGAATAATGTCCATGTTAAAAGGTAGGAGCCAGTGTTCGTTCACACCAGGCATGTCATCTAGCACATGTTGACTATAAATATCTAAGATGAATGATGCAGCAGTCTTCAAAACAACTGGTTGAAATGTTAACTTTTCCCAACAAGGTAACGTTCCATAAGTTTAAATGACCGTGTATGATACAAAATACAAACTTTGACTCGACAAATAAACGTTCCATTGGAAAGATGATTTTAGTCTATCCAACCGAGACAGCTTTTGAAGTTGGAACAATCAACAAAATATCTAGTTACATGTATTTAAAGTTAAACAGGACAATTACTTTAAATTCTATCATTTACTCAATATACAGCAAAGTCAGCGACACAGTTTTAGCCCTTACCTACAAAATTGTCTCTCGCATACATTTACACTTATTATACACAAATTCAAATCTCAGACTCTGATACATGTCGAGTTTGACTTGACAATGTTTATTAAGAAAACGTCAATAAATGGCGGCATTTACATGAATATGATGTGTAGCGTTCTCCAGTAGAGGGCAGCACTGTACCCCTGTCGAGAAAGTAATGATATAACGGACAGAATTGTCTAATAAAATCTAATCCACTTTCAGATTAAAATAATAACGTGCTCATGCCGCCCATTTCACTCTGTTCCTTGACGAAGATTTCAAAGTATTGGTAGATAATCGTAACAGCCAAGAGAATACCGGTTCCACTTCCAATCGCACCTGAAAGCCAAAACAAGGTCAAAAATTTTAATTTCAGAGGCTAATACTGAAAGAGAAGTCTAGGAATGTGGAGACCAATCATTCAGAATTAAAAGAATTGACCGATTTAACCCCCCCCCCCCTCTCTCTCTTGGAGAGAGCTTTGATTATGATCCGGTCTGTTCAGTAAGAAAGTACTTATTGAAACTACCTCGTCATCATGTTCATGGTGTAACTAGGTGAACGTTAATTTGGATGGTTGAAACAAGGAATTTGATAATGACCTTGCCCAGACAGACAAAGCCAGAATAAATTTCACTTTTGAAACAAATCAGCTATGTCTCCACTAGATATGCAATAAATATGGTATCGAAGCAGTTTCAATGGAGCTCTCACAAGACACTGTTCATGAGCTTGACTGTGAAACTAAAACAATCACATGGTAGAATGATCATTCTTAAGTTTAATGAAAACAGATGGATCTGGGTTTGTTCAAACAAAGATTGCAAAATTAAACCACTCACCCATGAAGTCGGCCATAACAGAGAGAGCTCCGATACAGAGGCCACCAAAGGCAGCAGCTGTCGGGATATACCTATTCAACTCGTGGATCATGGACTTCTCGCGATGACCTCTCATCACCATCTGCTGCTCTTTCAACTGTTTCGCTACCTGTCACCAAAGTGAGAGAGTTGTGGCATTTAGTGAATAGTACAGAGATAGGAGAGATGGAGGAGTTATCTTAAGTCGGGATGATGGAAAGAAGAAATAAATATCTCCTGTAATTTTGAATACACATGGTTATTCGCCGTTTGAGGAGTTCGGAGGCATTTCTACGCACATCCCTTTCCAAATGTGCAGTAACCGGGGAATTCATGGAAACTGAAACTAGTTCAGAGATGTTATGAGAAACTTTGCAATGTAAGAGTTTTATGTAACATTGTGTATTACATTGTTGAGAAGTGACATTTTGGAACCATGCACCCTTTTTCAAAATGAGGTCAAAACAGATGTGCGTGAAGGGCCATTATATAGACAACGCAATAATCAAGTAGCTACAGCACAATTATCGCAAAAAATATTGAGAGAGTGACCGGATAGATTATAAAGTCAACACTGTAACAAATTAATACTGTCCTGTTTTTCGTAGCATAACTGATATAGCTCGTCAATGAGCATAGCCACTTGTCTTTGAAATTTCAGCTTCAAGTGCCAAGTTTTATATCGGTAAATTGGGGAGCAGGATATTCATTCTCTATTGCTTTCCAAACAGTTTTAATAACACTTCCTGTGTCATTGGTCAGAACAAGATTTTATCAGAGGCTGTTATAGTGACAGCATGAGGTTACAACTCTGATGATGTGAGGATTTGACTGAACCAAGTCACTCGCTCCAAGGTGGAATCATCTTCGCATACCCAAGTCGAACACTACATGTATTGCCTTGACTGAACATAACACATTTTCTGATCAGAATACGGTTTGGTGAAGTAAAAGCTCTATAAATATTGCATGGTCCATGTAAGGAAAGTGCAACTGTATGACCTCTTTACAATTCAAATTTTATTGGCTATTCGATGGAAATGAACATTTTTCATTTGAAAATCACTACAACCAACACTTGCAGTAATTGGAAATCACACAGACATCAAATAAAATCCTAGCTGAATGGTGTTGGCAAACTCAGATCTTGATTGGCTATATGACATCACGTGCGTTTACGGTTTGAACAATACCCCATAGACTAGGTCGAGGTAAATGATGGAACGTTTGTCTAGTATTTAACTTGAAATGTGAAGATGAGGTGGAATAGCCCCAAAGAGTTTCTGCTAGGACCGCTAGAATAAAAATATCCAGAACATTGTGATATACTTACATCTTTAGCACTGGCACCTGACACTTCAATCCACGTCTTGGAGAAGAATGCACATGAGCCCAACATAAATATTATGTAGAGTACAGCATGGACAGGATCTTCACCCACATGGCCTAGCGTCTCCGGCGGGGAGAAATAGTAACATAGCCCTCCTACAGGATAGGACCGTGCAGGGCCACTCGTTCCCACGTCCTAGATAACAAAGGAACAATAGTGAGAACATTTTTAAACACTTCAGCTGGCAGAATACACTAGTTACCATGGTTACTGATCATCAAAGAATAGTGTGACAAGAGTTACAGCCCACTTTTCACGAGCAAAAATGCTTTATGTGTAGGCACGGATACAAAATGTTGAGGAATCAAATAGTCATGTATCTGGTAGCTGGATTCTTTGGCTTCCATTGTAGTACAGAACAATTCAGTGACCTTTAGAATAAAGTTATGATTAAAGTCCCAAGGTCCATACTATGGACATTGCCATCAGTGAGGTCTACTCATGGAAAGGGAAATAACTCTTATGAAAACAACCAACGACTGTCCACCCATGCATATATATATATATTCTGAGGAAGAAAGCTACAATCCATGTCCTCAATGAACCATTACAATGCATGCAATTGGCAGAGATTCCCATCACATTATATGACAAATGAACTGCTAGAACTTTAGATTACCTCCTTGATACAATGTTAAATGTTCTTGCGTTGAGAATCAGTTCTGTTCATATAGATTCCTCATCAACTGAGTGTATATTTGAGCCAAAACCTATCTATTTTACCAGACTTTATCACCAATTTGGGTGGGCTTCCCTGCCTAAAACAATTTGCTGTGCCAAAACTAAGGTAATCCAAAACCTTGACTGCACATGAATTATTCAAAATTTTAGGTCTGAAATGGGAAGACCTTCATTGAACATCACAATTTCGAATTGATCAGTTTCAAAAGGAGCTGAACTAACATCTGGTGCAATTGCATCCTTTGATATACCAGTGACCAAGGATTTGCCAAGTAGTTTAACATACAAGCGTACCTATCCCCATGAATGATACATATGGTACTATATTATGAAACGAAATAGTTTTCGCCTTTAAATGCAAAGAGGTCTGCTTTATGTTAAATACTTACAGCCCAGACGCCTAATAAATTCACAAAGAAGTTCCCGCTGAATTTTGTAGCAAGCATCTGAAAGTAGAAAGTAAATACATTTTTGAGAGTTAGCTCTTGTAAGAAATGTTGGTAATTTTTTTTGTCTCATAAATCTTTTTATCTTATAAATTTTTTAATGTCTTATTTATAATTTCATTTCTTAGATTCAACAAATCATATGCCGTGCAATTTCCAAATGCACTTAACTGTCAATGGATAAACAAATATAAAAGTGAATGGGAAAACTTATCTATACAATAAACTATTCAATATATAATTTCAATAAACAATCAAATTCATGAACACTGATTAAATGAAACAGACTATTACAGTTACGCACCTGAGATATAACATAGAGGTTTGAGACTAGAGCACTCTGAAGGATGATAGGAATGTTTGACGTGTAGAAGAGCTTGATGGGATACGAGCTGTACTGGCCTCGGTAACGAGCAGATTTGATTGGCAGGTCCACTCTGAATCCCTAGAAACAAAACAAACAAATGAATTGTACATGTACCTTGGGTTATATTAAATCACAAAGTACACATTCACCAAATAGACAATCTTATCACCTTGTATTGATCATCTTGAGTAAATTTTCATCTGATCATCTGGTACTGATCAAGAGTGAATTTTCATCTGATCACCACGTATTGATCATCTTGAGTGAATTTTTTTTTTTCACACTTACATTTAATTCACTTATTTCAGTCAATAAAACTGTCAATGAAGACTGAGTTTAACCCAGTAAAGTACAAGAAAACTCAAACGCAGCATCAAAGTGAGTGAGTGAATAGGATGTAACATCGCTTTCAACATTATTGAATGCCAAGATCTACAAGTGCCAAACAATAGTACTGGACCATATTTCTCATGTAACACCGACAAGTGAAAATATTAATCAAAATACTTTCAATGTTAATTTTTCATTTCCTATTCCTGTTTTTTTGGAGAGAATTTGACTTTTTATTGGGTTAATATCACTCCAGTTGTATTGTGTCGGGTATTCTTCTAACAGATTAGTCCAAACGCTGCCATTGTATAGTGCTGTACCACTGAAGTGTCATGCCACGCTATAAAAACAGCAAGTAAACCAGTCTTTGCTCTATCCTCTTCATGCTGAGCGTGAGCAAGGAAGTAACATGTTTCATTTTTCATGTCTTCAGTATGTGATGATCTTGATAATGATTTCACATCCACTTTAATGTTAAAGGGAATTGTACAAAATATCACCATTGTACAACTACATCCACTTTAAAGTTAAAGGGATTTGTACAAAATATCACCATTGTACAACTGAAGATCATGTGTATTATGGCTTTCTTCAAAATGTAGACAGGTGGAAATTTTGATCCTTTCCTTAAGAGAGGGTCGTCATGGAGACATACCTGGAAGTATATAACTATAGCAAACACCAAGATGGTGGCCATGAGGTTCATCAGGTTAGGCAGGTTCTGTCGATAGAATGCCTCGCGTAGAGCACGCACTTTATCTGTCCTCGTGGCCAACAGGTGGAACAGAGCAATGACTGCTCCCTCAAACTCTGTACCTGTGTACAAAGAGAAGGAAGAAAATTGCAACAACACAGACAGATTCAATGAGACACAGTCATATGTCAGCGTACAATAATTGCTATCTCAATAAAACTCGAGGGATAAACATTGGCAGCTTAAGTGAGGTAATGACTGCTCCCTCAAACCTGCCCAATGGAAAATGATACAAAATTGTATTGAGCTTTGCTCTATACACATACTCACAGAGACCAAATGCCTTGAACAATGATGAAGTGAATAAAGTGAAGCTCACACAGGGTTTCAATCAAGCTACATGCAAATATATTGCCTCAAAAAAGACGGTCCATAACAAAATCCTCCCACATGCATTTATCTGAACATACAAAGCTGACAAATGAGACTATCAGAAAGTAGCAAAGGGTTAAATGTACTTTACCATTTACAATGGATGACTGATAATATTCACATTGGTTACGATAATGTCACAATTCAAAGCACCTAAGTGGTTACATTGCAATTTGAGTTGTCCTTTCAATATTGTCAAAACAGCAGTGATCATGGTAAATGGTATTTCATGGACAGCATCTTGTATAGTGGGACTTACCTTTGCCAGTGTTAACAGTGGCAGGGCTGAAAGCTTTCCAGACGATGGTTTCACAAATATTTGTGGCGATGAAGAGAGAGATTCCTGAACCAAGACCATAACCTTTCTGTAGAAGTTCATCTAACAGTAGAACGATCAGACCAGCCACAAACAGCTGAAATGAAAAACACATGGTGATTAATAACATAATCGATGGTTAACTGTTTCCAGGTACCTGTGACAAAGATTGTCTGTGGAAATACTGATGTATCATAAAAATTAAACATGAGCAACCATAATTCAGTTTTCATAGTTTTCCCCAACATACCCAATACTCTGTGAAAAGCATATTGCCATGTTAATGTGATGCAGTTTTCCCTATTCTGTATGAATAACAAGAGACTGGGAAAAGACTAATCTCCTTAGTTCTTTGTGGCTCTGGAAAATTCAATAACACAATCAGACTTTTAGCTAGCAATGAGTTTCAGGGTCTTTGAAACTCCCTATTTCAAAATGGGACTTCATAAATACTGAAATTCAATATGGTGGCGATAGGGATAAGACTCCGTTTCCAACAAAACCTTGCAAATGTAAGGAATCGAGATTACTTTTTCAAAATTCTAGCTAAAAGACTTCCCACAATACAGTGAGGATACATGTACACTGCGAGATATTGGACTAACCTGAATGATAATGAGTAAGCATACACCAGCACCAATCTCAGCGGGATCACCGTACATTCCAGTCATAACGTACACAATAGCCTGCCCCACTGTGATGATCATACCAAATACTGAGTGAGGAGGAAAAAAAATACATCTCAGTTAATACATACATGTGAAATTATCACTCTCACAATACAATCTAGGAGAGTGATCAACAGCTCTCGCAAATTTGACAAACATGAGAAACTGGCAAGTTGAAATGGTTACAAATGTCGGAGCACATCATGGCCACTGTCCCTTCTAAGTCAAAATATTCCAGATATTTTGTCCAGTGTAACAAGAACATTCCCACAACAGCAGTGGTATTATCAGCGTTCAAGAACAGCGTTTTCCTTCCCATATTCAATTAAATCTGTCCAAAATGCTATTTTGGGGACATGAGGACGTTAATCTATTTGTTTTGATATGTCATAACCTCAGAATTTAAACAGAAAAACCACAAGGTACAACTCGTTTTTGTTTTTACCATGAACTACTGCCAGAATTGAGTTTAGATATTTAATAATGTTGGAAGTTGCACTTCTGTGCACAACTTTGATTCCGAAATATCGACCAAAACTTCTTGAATATAAATAACTGGGACAGATAACAGTTTATTCCATTTTGCACAGCAAAATGTGGAAAAAGTCACACATTAAACTGTATAACAGAAGGTTCAACTCTACAAATTTGATGCATAATATCCATTTCTAATGCACCAGTAATCAGATTTTCTATGAAGTTTTTTGGAGATCTTACATTTCTGTGCTCCGTTGAACAAGGCTCTGTCTTTTGGGGTATCTCCAACTTCAATGATCTTAGCTCCAGCCAACAGCTGCATGATCAAGCCAGATGTGACGATGGGAGTAATACCCAACTCCATCAATGTACCTAGTGGAAGGGAGAGACAAGTCAAGGGAGGTAATCCAGGTAGATCCTTGCATTTCTGCAATTTCATATACCACATACATACCCACAAGATATACTCAGAGATGATGAGACTGTTGTACAAATTTAGCAGCTTCTGTCTTTCAGATGCACAAACAAAAATTTAATGACATAACAAGCCTTGGTAATTGTACAACTGTAAATTATTAATTTTTATTATAAATCAGCGTCTCCACAGCATCGAAATCTTATACATGTATTCTTCCCCACATCAATGTTATTGGCATATTGAAAGTCCAAAATTGTAATGAAATTTCATTTAGAATTAGCACTTAAAAGACAAAATATGACAGTTTTTAGTGGGAAATAAAATTGTTCCAATATTTTGCCCGTATAACTCTCAACACTTGGTCGACATAACTGTAGCAAGCCTGAAAATTCTCAATAACTGCCTGCAAATCAGAATGAGATCTCCCCTCTTCATATACAGATATCATGGGATAAAAGGTCATGGTATGAACCATATTCTATGACGGGGGTGATAGGTTAATGTCGTGTGTCTTATTGTCTGGCTTTCTGAAGGACATTTACCTCTGTTTGAAGCCAATATAACTCTTATCCAGTAGAATGGATCGGCCGAGTCTGATGACATGATTCCGAATAAAGGAATCTACAATGGAGAAAATCACCATGATTAATTGTCCAGTATTTCATACATAAGCAGGGATTGATTTTCCACATGAATCAGATTCTTGACAGCACTGCAAAATAATTCAGAGAAATCCAACAGATTCCTGTAAAATTGTAGAAGTCTACTCTCTACGGAGATGAAAGATTTGGATTTCCTTTCAATTCCCGTAGATTTGGATTGTGAGAATCTGTTTGGATTCAAGTATATTGAGCTGAAAAGGCCTCAAAAGTATGGTAACAGACACAGCTTTTTAAAGGACCCCAAAATATTACTCTTAATAGGATTATAGTTAGATTTTTCACCCAAAATTATCTAGAAATTTTACTTAATCTCACGTTAAAATACCTGGTTTAATTACTCAGAATTATCCAGAAAAAACTGAACATTTTACCTTAACTTTTAGTTAACCATTGGTTTAATTTAATCCTCAAGGAGCCAATGATAATCCCAGTATACAGGACACAGAATCATACACAATATCTCCCATATACAAACAATTTATTCCCACATATATAATTAATGAATTTACCTGGCAACAAACCAAGAATATGAAAAGAGTGATGGCTGTCCATAATACTTTCTCTCTGAACTGGATCTGAAAATATCAACATTTAAATTCAGTTACCATGGTTACATAAGAATATTTATGGTTACATGTAGAGACTCCACCTACTCCCTTAGAACAAATACATGTAGTTTTTTTCCTGCAATTCTCTTTTTATCAAAATTCTGTATTTTCTTGAAATATGGACTAGGAGTGAGTGAGTCAATATGATTAACGTTGCTTTCAACTATATTTCAGGCATATCATGACGTTGTCCTATTCCTTTTTACACCCGGGAACCACACATGTGGGGTCCTATTTCTTTTCACACCCCGGAACCCCACGGGTGCCTCAGTTAGTCGCCTCTTACGACAAGCTCTCTGAGGAGACGAGGCTTATTCTTACCATGACCTGCGGTGTGCACAATGACATCCCAGGTCCATCCCCGGAAGCCCCACGGGGCGAAATATGGACTATTGTCATTGATTCAGTCTGCCAGGAAATGGGAATTAACCCAATACATCCTTATATCAGATAAGATAACTAATAACCAATTTTATAGAAATCTACTATCCTCTACTTTGAAATATTTGATGTGTAAGTACACCAAGATCTTCAAAGCAGGATAACCTGTTGAGAAAATTGGCATCAATGTTACCCTATTTCTTCTAATTATTCAGACAGCAAAACTGAACTTCAGGCTGCTGTGGAGAGAAATTCTGCTAACATTCTACAAATTTTAGTAGCTATCTTTGCAGTTCTTTTGATAACATCCATGCCACAGTATTTAGCCTCAGTAGTCAGTTGTCATAAAGATGGATTTTTTCTGTTTCTAAGTCTAAAAATGCTGTTCGCAAAATTAGAATAGGGTATATGTCAGCTTAAAGATATCCCGACCAAACTCAACAAATGATTGCCAGTATAGCTGTAACATTGATGTCTCTCACTTTGTCAAAAAGTACTTTCTGTAGATCAAGTGAGATTGATATTCTGACCAGTAGAAATATGAGAAGAGCTTTGTGTAAATACAAGATCAGTGCACATTGGTTAGAGATTGAACAGGTCGTTATGGGGATGTAGATAGGCAAGAACAATATTGTTTGTTGAAGATGAAAATCATTTCATTTTTAATTGTCCAAAATGCTAGGAACACGGACACCGTTCAATGCTACATTGAACAAAAGTGGTTTATATTTCGATAGTTTGAGTAAGTCTTCTCAAATCCTAATTGTACTGGGGATTTGATCCACACAGCCAGGGTATTTGCTCTTGTGTTAAGACTTAAGATTTACAGTGAGTGTCCGTTTCCAGGTACTCTATGCATAGTTCGTACTAAGTGTGATTATGTTTGTTACATGTTGACTGTGAAGACTATCATGATCAGTAAATGTTTTATTGGCTTGTTCCATTATGAATATCAGCTGAGTATTTCCTATTGGCAAATCTGTTGAATGCATTATGTCCAAGTCACATAAGTATTAGCTCACATGGCTGATGCAACATGTAACATATGTTGTGGGTTGTAGGTTTAAAGGGTTAGAAGTATACAGCTGGTCAGCGAGTCCAAAATGTCTCCTGGAGGGGGGCAGGGTTAACAAAGATATTACGCGTACACAGAGGCCAGTCATACAAGTCTGTGAATGTGTTAGACTGGACCATAGTAAGAACCTGATTGTTAGGAAACAATGACTCCAGTACTGTGGTAGTTGACATATTTCCATTACATGTGAATCAATGAGCTGACTGAATGGTGAAGAAAATACTCCAAAAGAATCCAAAGTTTGTCAAAGAATGTCATACCGACAGAATTTCCTACAATTATTTGCTTCACCGCTTCACAGAACTTGCAGTCAATTCAGTTTGTGCTGGATACTCGCTGGAAGTTCAATTAATGTCCAATGTACATGTTGGGCCCCACATTCCCCTGCCCCTCCAAACCTCATTTTGAAAGTATTCAAAGAGGACTATAAACAAGACACTAACAACTTTCAGATTAAAGCAGGATATAAATTGTGAACCAATACCAATTTCTCATAAATTTATAAGAACTACATGTATAATTCCCGTAGGCACTCCTGGTAAATAATTCACAGGAATACAACAGAGTCTGGTAAAATTTCAGCAATCTGTTTGTAGTAATGGATTCCCATGGAGTCCTGTCGAATCTGTTTGCATTCCTGTATAATTTGATGAAAACCAGGCCTGTCATCCGTACTTTTATTCTCACTGTAGTATGTAGAAAGGTTGCAATTAGGTGTCATAAGGCGGCCATGTTGGCATTATCCACAGGGGGTGTTTTTTGTTATTCCCAGGTTGCAAATCTGGATTACATCATCCAAACGCATTGCACGATCACTAGCAGTTTATCCATAGTACTAGGAGTTTTAATAGGTTCTGTACATGTCATAAGATATTGTATTGATTATGTTGTTGTATGTGTATGCACCTGTATGTAGTACAGTTGTGCCTTTAGCCTTCACAGGGAAACGAGCAATAAAATAATTTTCTTTGTAGATATTTCTAAACGTAGCAGGGATTGCTTTTCCACGGAATCCGATTATCATCAACACTCCCAAATCTGCATGGGAATGATACATGTGTAGCTTTGTATTTCTGTGGATTCTCGTAGAGTTAGACAGCAAGAATCTGTTTAGATTCCTGTAAATTTCAACGAAACGCAAGGCCTGCATAGTCAGGTGGTAACAAGTGCTATCTGTGTATATTTAGGCGTGTCCGAAATGATCACAGTTGATTGGTCCGTGGAATACATCGGAGCTATCACAAGCCAAAACGAAAACACACCTCCAGCAGTGTTGAAAGCAAATTTTTCCATGGTGGCCCTCGAAGTATCCCAATCACAAAACACATTTTTTTCCATGAACTACCGATTTTATTTCTTTCAAATATTTTAGGCTGTTTGTAATACCTGGCATTAATTTTCTTAAGAAAAAAACAAAAAAGCATGCACCAGGAATGTGAGAAATAAAGTACTGGTAGTTAATTCACACAATTTCAGCCTGGTCTCACACAGCATCCCACAGTCATGCCCCTCGTGTACTGGTGTGTCTGAATTTCAGGTAAATATCTAAAACCAGATAATGCCATTGGCTTGTTCAAATTGGGCAGGCATGTGATGTAATGTTTGGGGAAGCTGGCATAGGGTGAAATACACTGTGAATCACATCAGTCTGCTAAGGGAAATTATTTAATGACGGGTCATTGTCACTCGATTGATTGTTTAGCATGACCAGCCCCATCTATGTTTTGGGGGTATATAATTGAAATAGATGAGGGATTTACATTTTTGTAAAACTTAATCATTTTCTTCAGATTCATATACAACAGGTAGGCAACTGAATAATTAATAACATAAAATTATAGCATCTAGCATGTGTATTTAAAAGTCAAGGTCATGCTAAACAACCAATCAAGTGAAAATTGCCAAATTTGCAATTCCCATAGCTGGGTAAGATATCTGGTTTAGTGAAGGCTAAGGAAAAGATAACTCCCCCCCCCCCCCTCCGCTTCTCCGGACCGATAACCCCAACATGACCGATAACCTACTGCAAGCTTCCTACATAATACGATCTTCTATAAAGTGAATAAGCCACATCGTAATCTCAGAAGTACCGCATAGTCATGCCAGGTGCGGGACTGAGGGGTTCACACACATGAGTTTTTTCACGAGCCAGCAAAGCCACCATCTTGGGAAGCTTACTTGCACTAAACTTATTCCAACAACATTTATTCTGCGAATTTCCTGAACTATTGAACCGACACTCCACCAAAATACCCTGGCGTTGTTGACTCTTGTGAAAATATTTGTGAGTGAACCAGCCCTTCAATCAGTCCTGGCATGAATATGCGGCAATATGCGATACTTCTGGGATCACGATGTGGCTTATACTCTTTCACTTGGGTTCATTGTGGTTAAATATGAGTAATTTTGACATTCATTTGCGTTCAGTTGGATAATTTGAGAGATACTAGCTTTAGATATAATTTTATGTTTTGCAACTTTTCTGAGGGCAATTCTGTAACAACAATATCCTAGACACTAGAACAAGGAATAGTAAACTATGCGATATTTCTTGGCAACGACAACCATGTCCTTGGCATGATGAACTCATGAACTTGAGATGATGCAAATTATTTTAAGCATATGCTAACTTACCTTCCTGTCTGGTTTAGAGATCTCCGGTAATACGGAACAAAACGGCCGCACAAATTCTAAGAACTTAACTGCAAAATAGAAGGAATAACAGATTCTTAGAAACAACAGGTTATCGAAATTGAATACGTCACCATAAAACAGTGTTGTTGTTGTTGTGACGCCAAACAGGGCCACGTAAGCAGTTAGACGGGGTCGTTAGTTCCGGATTATTTTCGAAAACGTGAAAGTATTAGGATCGTAAATGGTAACCAATTGAATACACAACACTACTCACTTCCCATCTTTCTGTTTCTTGTGTGATTCTATAGTTGAAGTTCTTAGATCTTCACCAGGAACGGAATAAATGAAGTCCCTTCCACTAAACAGGACCTTCTCTTTCCAACATGGACACTAAAAAGGAACGGTCACGTGACTACCCGGTGCGATGATGAGTGACAGCTGGAAAACGGTACAAACGATCAGAAATTAAGCTGTTATGCTGAACAGTGGGTGGCCAAACTACTAAGAACTCCAACGGATTGTTTCAAAGGTTAGAAATGCCAGAAATTAATAATTTACATAATTTCAGGTATGTCGAGGGTCATAAATTTTTGCCCCATCGGTGCCTTAGCGTTGTGGGCAAGTAGACACATATTATCGCATCGCTGCCACGTCCGGCATAAAAGAACATTCGCGCAGGATTATTGCCCTTTGATAATGCCGTGTTTGACTTTCCCATTGACCAAATTTATGTACAAATGGATGTAGTTATTTTTTTCATTTTTCTTCTTCGCGTATATATCTTCTTCGCGTCGAGATTGACAAGTGGGTGAATTTTCATGACCATACTGCAAGTCATTGGGAAGAAATCACCAAAAGACTGACAAGGGGTGGGAAAATTTGATTACGGTAATTTTGGGTATAAATACCCTATAAGATAATTTATTTCTAGGAAAAATATTTTACAGTAGTACAGTTTAAAATGAAACCTCATAAACATTATTGATCACGACGTTTATATTTGTTGAGGCATATGGGAAAAGCTTTTCAAATTGTAGCAGTGTTAAATTAGCTCTAGATCACAGGGGCCCGGGACTAGAGTCTCGAGATGTGGAGAAGTAGAAAATGAAATAGAATGTATTAAACCTGAAGCTGAATATTCACATGTTCACCTTTCCTGAACAGAGCATTTTTACAAGAGACAGGCAGAAATAATATGTACCTATAGCTGTCATATGAGACAGGTAGCAATAATATCTTCAAATTTTAAATTAATCAATCACCTCAAATCCTGCAGTCTGTTTAACAGTTCCATCTCCCATCGTGTAAAACTTAACGTTCTTTAGAAAAGTTTAATGATTTGATAATCAGAGTATAATTCCTGTAAAGTTCCAGTTCTACCAAGTTGCATTAGGGGCTGGAAACATCGTCAATGCACATGTACCGTATGTATTGTGGCTTTCAAAATGTACCGGTACCTTGGGCTTAATCGTTTGTGCAAAATATTTTGATTTTCTTTTCGTACTTATAGTCTTTATTGTAATAATAAGTATTTTTTGATGAACATCAGTCAAGGATAATGAGTTCAAATTGTTCATGCGTCTAGAGCTCTCTAAGAAGATGCAATTGTATATTAACTAATATACTGCCGAAGGCACGATGCTCATTAGAGAGGGTAACTTTTTTTATAAAACAAAAACAAACAAAAATATCTTCAAGTTAAGTGCATGCAGAACAATGCTATTCTTGAATATCATTATTATCCATCAAATGAAACGGAGAACCAATTGCCGACATTGCTTAAACTGGGAGACATGTTATGATTGCCTTTTGTCAGTATTATAATAGCACCCTATTACGATCCCACTGCGAAACCACAGGGCGAGTCTAGAAGTACAATGTGAAATGTCCGTCAAGACAAGAAAACATGTGACACATGCCTCTGAACATTTCCAGACTTTTATTTTGTGTGGCAGTCAACGAACTCAATCGCTCGCACCTGTTGCTGATAATCCTTAATAATGTTGGTGTACCATTCTACGATATTTTTTGTTTAAGGATCAATCGATAAATGAGGGAAAGATATATCACAATTATTGAAAGGTGAATTGGATCTTTAAAACGCCGTGACGGAAGACTGCTCAATGCACCAACAGCTGTATATCAATGAAAAAACTACTTAATGAATGTACTCCATACTGCTACCACATAGCGCAGTTGTACGATCTGCGATAGCTTTATGAGTAAACTTGCGTGAGGATGATGTACAACAAATGACCCTACGATTATGTTCCTTTGCAGGTTCGTTAAAGAAGATTTTGACGCAGAAATCGCTCAATCTTATATTTACAAACAGAAACTTATTATTTTGTCATTCTGCGAAAACTTGATTTCATGACATACATGGATTTTTTTATAAGGAGGTAAAATATACTAGTAGTAGTAAAACCGCAAATTCATACCCATTGACCTCAACAATTTTCATATGAATTTTCAGAGGTCACTTTCGGTCACGTGACCGGAACCGGGAGTGACGTCACAATGGTTATATGCAAATTTTTGCCCATGAGTGGGTTCCCCATTGGGACTAACATTGTCCAGTGCGCCGGGATGGGTCTTGGTTCTGGTGGTGGTGGTGTCTGTAAATATAGGGATTAACACGTGTCCCTGGACGTTTTGGGGTCGCGACGGACCAAATCGATGTGCACCCCTTGCGTCTTAACACCATGATGTGGACAGATGAGAGAAGAAGAAGAAGAACAACAAGGGTAACAGGTCCATCATGTCATTATCCCCTTCAGTACATCATACCCACGCTGGGGAGCCGCGTTGGGTATGTTTAAAATTCAAGTATGCTCTTATCCAATCCGAATCCTTCGATTGAGAATGTTCAATCTTCGGCCAGGGTCGCTTTTGAACTAAACGTCGTCGGGCAGTCCAGGATAGCGTTGAGGCAGAATGTCCTAAAACATTAAAGGTATATCACACTCTGCATATGTGTACGTTGGTACTTCATGGCGTGCACGTGTGTGACGTAGTAAACTGTCCAAGCGATGAAAGGGTTCCGAACAAGTCGTACACGTGGACATCGTGGTAGAGTGTCTGCTGAATGGAACGTCAACTGTGCTCGTCGTTAGGATACGCTTCCATTTATGGACAGTAACGCTCACCAACGCCTAGCTTAACGCTTCAACGCCCTGGTTAAATAGCTCAGAAGCTCTGATTTTCTAGATATTCCATGGAATTGCCACTAATTCATCGAAATACAGTGACGCCCGTCAACGCCCGTCGTTACGCCTTAACACCCGTCGTTACGCCTTAACGCCCGTCTCAACGCCTTAACGCCTTATTTTAAGGCCTTATCGTCCTATCGTAACGCCTTTACAACCATCCAATCACACGCACATATTTTGACCATTGGCCCCTGACCCTTGATGACAGTGACGTCATCACGCGACATCGCCGGAAGTGACGTCATCGCGCGCGAAAGAGCTCCGAGCTCTTGGAGCTCGGAAGTGACGTCATCGCGCGCATGCGCACACCCGTGATGCACCCGCACCCTGGTGTACCCTATGCCCTACGGGCTATATGCTACACGATGCACCACAGGTGTGCGCATGCGCGCGATGACGTCACTTCCAAGAGCTCGGAGCTCTTATGCCCGCGATTACGTCACTTCTGGCGATGTCCAGTGATGACGTCACTGTCATCAAGGGTCAGGGGCCAATGGTCAAAATATGTGCGTGTGATTGGATGGCTGACAATGCGTAAAGGCGTTAGGATAGGGCGTGAAGGCCTTAAGATAAGGCGTTGAGATAGGGCGTTAAGGCGTTAAGACGGGCGTTAAGGCGTAACGATGGGTGTTGACGGGCGTCACTGAATTTCGATGAATTAGTGGCAATTCCATGGAATATCTAGAAATTCAGAGCTTCCGAGCTATTCACCAGGGCGTTGAAGCGTTAAGCTAGGCGTCGGCGGGCGTTAATATTCATAAAAGCAAGCGTATCCTAAAGACGAGCACAGTTGACGTCTATCTTAACGCCTTAACGCCCATCCCAACGTTTAAACGTCTTGTTTGAACAATTCCTGCTTATCTCCCCTGATTCGCACATTTCTGCCCCTGAAGGGACCCAAATATGCCGTTTTACAATTCATCAAATTGACGTCACTATGACGTCACATCCGGTCACGTGACATCCGTGCCACAGGTCACATCCGGGTCAAAAGGCACTTTCGGTCACGTGACAACCCAGCAAGAGTGATCTGCCCCTACATAAGACCCCAGTGATTTCCATTGTTAATCTCCCGGAAACATGGTCCACGACAATATCGCCAGCTATATGCTCAGCATAAATGGCAAGTGGGGAACCATCACTTTCTCAACATAGCCATACATCGAGAGAAGGGAAATCCCCCTGAGTCGAACCCGTGCTGCGCGCTTCAGAAGCGGGCAAGTTATCCACTTCACCACGAGTCAGCCCATGCTAGACAAGGTTGAAAATACCCTGATATAGCTACCAGAGGGCTATGGTGCACGCCCATTCCGGCGCATTGGGCAATGTTAGTTCCAATGGGGAACCGACTCATGGACATTTGCGGTATGGGGTGTGGCCTCTTGTTTTCTTCATCTCGAGCTGTAGAACACGATGGGAGAGGAGTCTCGAGGGCATGCGTTGAAATTTCTTGAAAAGATACTGTGCGCATGCGCATTGGGCAAGTAGCGCTGGGGTGGACGTTTTGGAGTCTAGGTGGACCCATAGTGGTCCCATTGGGTCGTTGAGATGAAGAGCTGAATCACTCGTGGGGGAGCGTCCAACTGGATGAGTGTGGGTGTAACTGACGTCATTCTGCGCATGCGCAGTAGACACATGATATGGGAACGGACGTTTTGGGGTCGAGATGGACCCATAGTTGTCCGATTGGACCGTATGAGGCCTTATTTTGAAGCATTCGTGGGGGACCATCCGACTGGACTGGAGAGTCGTCCGTTTTCAACATTCTGCGAATGCGCAGACAGTGCATTGTGAAAAAAGGCATTGGAAGGGACGTTTTGGGGTCGAAGTCGACCCATATTGGCTCGAATGGGTCGTGAAAGGTGTCAATGTGTAGCTCTCGTGGGGGAGCGTCCAACTGGATGGGTGTGGGGTGGGAATATTGTCTATATGCGCATGCGCAGTAGAAAAATGCATTGGAATAAACGTTTTGAAGTCGAGATGGACCCATAGTGGTCCGATTGTCCCGTATGAGGTCCTGTTTTGAAGTTCTCCTGGGGTAGCGTCGGATTGGACTGGTGTCCGTTCAGTTTCTTTATTCGGCGCATGCGCAGTCTGACCGTAGTATGGAACGCAGGCATTTTAGAGGTTCGTGGGGGTCTGTTGAATGATTGAAGGACTATTCTTGGTCCTAATAGGCCATGTATGGTGTCAAGTTGAAGCTCTCGTGATATAGACCACGACTTGAGGGATGTCCATGTCATCTGTGATGTCATTGGTGACGTCAACAGTAGGAGTAGTAGCGAAAGCGGGCGTTTTCGGGGTGCATGGGGGGTGTTTGAGCGATTGAGAGACCATTCTTGGTCCGAATGCGTCGTGTGAGGTGTCAAAGTGAAGCCGGAGGGATGTCCACGCCATCTGTGACGTCATTGATGACGTCATCAGTAGGAGTAGTAGCCAGTGTGGACATTTTGAGGGTGGGAAGGAAGGTGTTTGGGGTAGAGATGGACCATCCGTGGTCCAAAAGGACCGTGTGGAGTGTCATCTTGTAGCTCTCTGCATGTAGACCACGACTTGAGGGATGTCCATGTCATCTGCGACGTGATTGGTGACGTCATCAGTAGGATTAGTAGCCAAAGAGGGCATTTTGGGTGTGTCAAGGAATGTGTTTGGGGTAGAGAGGGTCCATCCGTGGTCCAAATGGGCCGTGTGAGGTGTCAAAGTGAAGCCCTCTGCATGTATGTGCGTGTTTTTGATGGTGTGTGTGTGGTGGTGGTGGTGGTGGTGTGTGGCGGTGGTAGTGGTGGTGTGTTTGTGGTGGTGGTGGTGTCTGTACATATAGGCATTAACACGCGTCCCTGGACGTTTTGGGGTCGCGACGGACTAAATCGATGTCCACCCCTTGCGTCTTAACGCCATGATGTAGACAGATGAGAGGAGGAGAAGAACAACAACAAGGATGACAGGTCCATCATTTTTTTTATCCCCTTCAGTACATCATACCCACGCTGGGGAATCCGCGTTGGGTATGTTTACAATTCAAGTATGCTCTTGCCCAATCAGAATCCGTCAACTGAGAATGTTGAATCTTCGGCCAGGGTAGCTTTTGATCTAAGCGTCGTCCGGCAGTCCAGGATACCGTTGAGGCAGCATGTCCTGAAACATTAAAGACTATATCACACTCTGCATATGTGTACGTTGGTACGTAAACTGTCCAGGCGATGAAAGGGTTCCGAACAAGTCGCACACGTGGACATCGTGGCAGAGTGTCTGCTGAATGGAACGTCAACTGTGCTCGTCTTTAGGATACGCTTGCTTTTATGGACAGTAACGCCCGCCAACACATGGCTTAACGCTTCAACGCTCTGATTAAATAGCCCAGAAGCTCTGATTTTCTAGATATTCCATGGAATTGCCACTAATTCATCGAAATGCAGTGACGCCCGTCAACGCACGTCGTTACGCCTCAACGCCCGTCTCAATGCCTTAACGCCTTATCTTAGCGCCTTAACACCCTATCGTAACGCCTTTACGCATTGTCAACCATCCAATCACATGCACATATTTTGAGCATTGGTCCCTGACCATTGGACCAGTGGGCCAATGATCAAAATATGTGCGTGTGATTGGATGGTTGACAATGCGTAAGTGCGTTACTATAGGGCGTTAATTACAAGCGTCTGGTCCGTCATTCATAATTCAGCCGTCGTCCATTAGCGAATATCCGCGTCCATAATCCAAGGACCTATTAGCACCAAATCCAAATGCACAATCACAGTATGCATACGTTAGGCTAGTTTCCTGCAAGAGAGAAGCGGTCAACAGTTTCCGGTGATGCCGGCAAGACATCATGATGTTCCAAAAATATCAAAGCCGTATCGCTGATCAGTATTCTTAATCCAAAATATTCGTTGTAAAGTCGTCATCTAGAGAATGATGTATCTCAGTCACGCTTTGATTGTGACTGTTCATATGAGCACCATGAGGATCTTGAAGTACATGGGTTCATACGGCACCTAGCCCCGGGTTAAGCGAAATTAGACACGTTACGAAACGTAACGCCATAGATCTTGCATCCTACTTCCGTATTTTGCTATCAGCATGCGATATGTATCGCCAAATTTGAGAAACTTTGAGTTTAGGCGCTGGTATAGCCCTGTTTTATAAGTTTCTAAACAATGTTTTGTGACGTTGATTAAAATCGCCACATTTAACGCAGGATCTAACAAATGCTACCAGGCGAGATATTTATACGCCATATGAAGGTCCCACTGGAATATTACTGTCCAGAAAGGGATAGTTTACGATGTCGAAATTGTAATCATCTCTTTTGTCATAAAGTCAACGAGAGAGAAGGCCCGCTTAATTTTTATAGAGATATAAGGCTAAATATGATGTGCCTGTAGGTCTATCTGTAGTTTCCTTCAATCCAGTGAAGGTGGATATATATCCTTCGCTGCGTCATTTATATAGCGATTATCCACAGCGAGAAGATCGTCTATATAGCGTTTGGTGAATGAGAAGGAACGGGCTTCGAATGGATCGGTTTTTGAAAGCGCCTGCATATAGTCATATTCATAAGAGAACAGATATAGGTCAGCCAACAGGGGTGCACAATTAGTACCCATCGGAATACCTATATGCTGTTGCTCTTAAGGCGTTAAGATAAGGCGTTGAGAGGGCATTAAGGCGTTCAGACGGGCGTTAAGGCGTAACGACGGGCGTCACTGCATTTCGATGACTTAATTAGTGGCAATTCCATGGAATATCTAGAAAATTAGCGCTTCTGAGCTATTTCACCAGGGCGTTGAAGCGTTAAGCTAGGCGTTGGCGGGCGTTACTGTTCATAAAAGCAAGCGTATCCTAAAGAGGAGCACAGTTGACGTTCCATTCAGCAGACACTCTGCCACGATGTTCACATGTACGACTTGTTCGGAACCTATTCATCGCCTGGACAGTTTACGTCGTCACACACCTGCACGCCATGAAGTCCCAACGCATACATATGCAGAGTGTGATGTAGTCTTTAATGTTTCATGACATGCTGCCTCAACGATATCCTGGACTGCCCGACGATGCTTAGGCCAAAAGCGACCCTGGCCGAAGATTGAACATTCTCAATCGATGGATTCTGATTGGACAAGAGCATACTTGAATTGTAAACATACCCAACGCGGCTCCCCTAGCGTGGGTATCATGTACTGGAGGAGATAATAAAATGATTGACCTGTCATTCTTGTTGTTGTTGTTGTTGTTGCTGTTCTTCTCTCATCTGTCTACATCGTGGCGTTAAGACACAAGGGGTGGACACCAATTTGGTCCGTCGCGACCCCAAAACGCCCAGTTGGACGCACCCCCACGAGAGCTACACATTGACACCTTCCACGACTCATTCGGGCCACTATAAGTCCACCTCGACCTCAAAATGTCCCTTCCAATGCCCTTTTCCCACAATTCCCTGTCTGCGCATCCGCAGAATGTTGGAAACGGACGACTCGCCAGAGCAGTAGTTAAGAATCGTGGGGGACCATCCGACCGTCCAGTCGGATGGTCCCCCACTAATGCTTCAAAATAAAGCCTCATAAGGCCCAATCGGACCACTATGGGTCCATCTCGACCCCAAAACGTCCATCCCCATACCCTTTGTCTACTGCGCATGCGCAGAATGACGTCTGTTCCACCGCCACACCCATCCAGTTGGATGCTCCCTCACGAGTGCTTCACGATGACACCCCAAACGACCCAATCGGGCCGGTATGGGTCCATCTAGACCCCAAAACGTCCACCCCAGCGCTACTTCCCCAGTGCGCATACGCACAGTAACTTTTCAAAAAGATTCAACGCATGGCATTGAGGCGCCTCTCATCGTGTTCTACAGCTCGAGATGAAGAAAATAAGGGCTACAGTCCAAACCGCAAATGTCCATGAGTGGGTTCATCTCGAGCTGTAGAACACGATGAGAGGCGCCTCAATGCCATGCGTTGAATCTTTTTGAAAAGTTACTGTGCGTATGCGCACTGGGGAAGTAGCGCTGGGGTGGACGTTTTGGGGTCTAGGTGGACCCATACCGCCCCGATTGGGTCGTTTGGGGTGTCATCGTGAAGCACTCGTGAGGGAGCATCCAACTGGATGGGTGTGGCGGTGGAACAGACGTCATTCTGCGCATGCGCATGCGCAGTAGACAAAGGGTATGGGGATGGACGTTTTGGGGTCGAGATGGACCCATAGTGGTCCGATTGGGCCTTATGAGGCTTTATTTTGAAGCATTAGTGGGGGACCATCCGACTGGACGGTCGGATGGTCCCCCACGATTCTTAACTACTGCTCTGGCGAGTCGTCCGTTTTCAACATTCTGCGGATGCAGACAGGGAATTGTGGGAAAAGGGCATTGGAAGGGACATTTTGAGGTCGAGGTGGACTTATAGTGGCCCGAATGAGTCGTGGAAGGTGGGTCCCCATTGGGACTAACATTGTCCAATGCGCCGAAATGGCCCTGCATCATAGCCGTAAATAGATCTGCCCTCTGGTAGGTATATTAGGGTATTTTCAACCTTGCCTAGTATGGGCTGACTCGTGGTGCAGTGGATAACGTGCCCGCTTCTGGAGCGCGCAGTACGGGTTCGACTCCCTCTAGGACCAGGGGGATTTCCCTTCTCTCGCTGTATGGCTATGTGGAGAAACTGAGGGTTCTCCACTTGCCATTTATGCTGGGCATATAGCTGGCGATATTGTATGGGACCATGTTTGATGACGTGCATTCCGGGAGATTAACATTGGAAGTCACTGGGGTCTTATGTAGGGGCAGATCACTCTTGCCTGGGCTGTCACGTGACCGGAAATGCCCTTTGACCTTTTGACCCGGATGTGACCTGTAACCCGGATGTCACGTGACCGGATCTGACGTCATAGTGACGTAAATTTTATAAGTAGTAAAACGGCAATATGGGGTCCCTTCAGGGGCAGAAATGTGCGAATCAAGGGAGATAACCAGGAATTATTCAAACAGAGTTATCTGCCCCTGAAAAGACCACAATTTGCTGTTTATTTACTACTCATCCAGTCGGACGCTCCCCCACGAATGCTTCAACATGACACCCAATGCGACCCATTCGGACCAATATTGGTCCATCTCGACCCCAAAATGTCCACTCCAATGCCCTTTTCCCCTGCGCATGCGCAGATGGACGGCATTACAAGCGTCTGGTCTGTCATTCATAATTCAACCGTCGTCCATTAAGGAATATCCGCGTTCATAATCCAAAGACCTATTCCGTATTACATATAACAGCGTTAGCACCAAATTCAAAAAGACAATCATAGTATACATAAACATAGGCTAGTTTCTTGCAAGAGAGAAGCGGTCAGCAGTTTTCAATGATGCCGGCAAGACATCATGATTAATGTTCCAAAATTATCAAATCCGTATCGCTGATCAGTATTCTTAATCCATATGATATTCGTTGTAAAGTCGTCATCTAGAGGGACCCATCTAGAGAATGATGTATCTCAGTTATGCTTTAATTGTGACTGTTCATATGAGCACCATGAGGATGTTGAAGTACATGGTACGACACACCCATCCAGTCGGAGGCTCTCCCCCGAGTGCTTCAAAATGACAGCTCACTGATTAGGGTCGAAATGACCCATTCGGACCAAAACTGATGTTTTTCATAGGCGGGCTCAATGGTTATTTTATACACGGTTAGTTTTGGAAAGTTTATAAATTTTAAGGCGCCCTTGCCCTAAAATATTAACTTTCCCAAACTAACCGTGCTTAAAATAACCATTGAGCACGCCTATGAAACATTATTTCTTAAATATTTTGCCGATTTTATGAACTTTCATGTTTGGAGTCGGATAATCGTCCATATTTTAGCTTTCAAACGGTTCGTTTTCCGTCATTTCCATTCCCTAGATCCTCTTCTAAAATCAAAATGGACGGGTTGATGCTTTTGTGTCTTGCTTATGAGAGAGAGAGAGAGAGAGAGAGAGGCGGGGAGAGAGAGAGAGAATCAGGGAATACAGGTAGGTTCTATTTCAATATTTCCTTCTCCCATCCCTTCGCAACCACCTCGCTGGGAGTCTAATAACACCCCAGCCACATTCTCAAAGACAGCCGTGTCTACCCGCGGGAGACCAAAGCGACTCTCATGTAAACTGCGTACACTTCGCCATCCATAAGATGGCTTGCGAATCGTGTGTCTCCATTATCGCGGAGCGATATCCGGTGTTTTACCGGATTCTGTTCGGCCTTCATCCGGCGGAGAACAGACTCGAAAACTCCGATAAATTACAGGTTTTCATACATACCCCGGAAACAGATATTGCCTGGGCTTACAAAATATATAGATATGAATAACTTTCGTATCATCCAAGAGGTGTGGTAGATCTGTAATTTTGAACAAGTAGATCGTCACATGACTCGAAAATGGCGGGTTACGTTGGGGTTTCGTCGGTAGACTTTAGCTGATTGGCTGACGAAGTCACGTGGTATTGATTTCTGGAAATTCCCTCTAGCAGTTGCCGAAAGTAGTCTGAAATGGATACACATGATCCCAGGGTCAGTCTTACCGCGTATAGATGACCGAAATGGTTACAGGTTGATGTAAACTGGTGACATTTTTGAATCTCCAATCTCAAAGCGAGGCAGCATGACATCACTCGCTCGACCGGGACTATTCTCCCGCGGGTAGACACGCAAAATGGTACATCTTCAGAAAATTTATGACCTAACCCAAAGATCACAAGATCATTATTCTTTAGCATCATCAGATAAACAAGAATAGTACGATCAGACAACATGCAGGCGAAAATACGGTATAATTGACGTAATTCGTTGTTTTCCGCGTTTCAATGGTTGATCTTCAATGCAGAATCTAGGTCAACTAAATTTATGTCTGCTGCTTCAAACGAGTAGGCCATAAATAAAGTTCAACGTTCAGTTTTATTTTTTTAACAAAAAAACTTGCATAATTATAGGAAGCTCACATGGTTAGACTATCTCAGCACTTTCAGGATAGTAGTTCGTCCAATTGTAGAATTGTATAAATGTTCACTTCACAGCACGATAGTTGAGCTATAAATGTTGAGTGGTTCTAATTGAATGTATATTAATATGTACTCCTACGGAGGTGCTCCTATATAGAGGAGGGATTTACCTACTGAACTGAACTGAACTGAACTGATAGCAACAAAAGTACATATCATAGGGCGTGTGAACAGTACTATGTAGTGAATGAAGAACAGAAATGCTGCAACTGCCTTGCCCTGATCAAGTACATGTCACGCTCAGAACCTGGCATAGGTAATAAATTTTCCGAAGATGTACCGTCTTGCGGTAGACACGGCTCTCTTTGAGAATGGATCGGAACTGTGCGAACTACTTCCTGTATTAGATAACTCGCTTTCACGGCCAAGTATACATACCGACAATAATTTGTTCGCGATTGATATGCTCCGAAACGGAAAGAGTCATTTTCCAATTATATAGCCCACGTTATGTTTAGCAATTCGCTTCTAACTCGACGGAGTCAGCAGGTCAATGACAAGCCGGATACAGACGGTGAAAATCATACGCCGCCTACTCACCCCCCAAATTTTGGGGGGGATGGCTCCCATTTACACGTGAGACTCTTTCTCGCAGTAGGGAGTCTCGCGAGTCTTTCTCGCAGTAGGGAGTCTCGCGAGACGAGAATGACCCCAGCCACCAATCTAGCCCCAGAACTCACTTTAGCTGCGAAAACTGACCTCTGGCCTAGTGGATTTCTGGGAGCAGAAACGGAAACGTCGCACTTGTTTGTTTACTTTCTTATTTATTCTACTTTTTATATGTTTTGTACTCTGTCCCAAATGGGATGCTCAGTGCAATAAAGAATCTTATCTTATCATGCACACAATTAATTTTCGGCGGAACCAATCTCGCATTCGTCTATTTCCGTATTGGCGGAAATTAGCCCAGTTGCTGAGTTCTGGTGATAGATTGCTATTATTCAACTAAACATAGAAATAGTTTTGTATAATTTGAATGAGTTATGTTCGTTTGGTTAAAATTAACTGAATTTCACAATAAATGCACCCGGATCTCTCGATTATCAAAGGCACTATTTCTTAGCCGGCTCACTGCGTGATCGTCATACGCTCCCCACCAGTGGGGATTTGTGCGTTCTATGTGAGAGGCTTGTTCCGCCAATACGGAAATAGCCGAACGTGAGATTGCCCAGCCACCACAACCTCCCCACAGCGCATGCTCCATTTCGCAGGCTGTTATCATCCCTGCCACCAATAGCGGAAGTTGACCTTTACTACGTTGCTATGACGTATAGGGGAAACCAACCAACGCACGTCGGTTCAGTTTGAATCCGGCCGAACAACTCCTTTAGTGTTGCACATGAGCGAACTACTTTTCATATGCTCTGTCCAGGTAAACAAGGACAATTATCTCCAGATAATTCTTTTTAACGCTAGGTCAACAGAGGTATTATGCAGACTATATATGATGTCACTTCCGGCGATGTGCGCGAAGGCCCCGAATCCGGTCTAAAAATCTGACTGGTGGCTGGGGTGTTATTAGACCCCCAGCGTGGTGGTTGCAGCCACCAGTCAGATTTTTGGACCGGATTCGGGGCCTTCGCGCACATCGCCGGAAGTGACATCATATATAGTAAAATAGATATTTACCGAACATTTCGATTACTTTTCAAGTCTGCATAATACCTCTGTTGACCTAGTGTTCAAAAGAATTATCTGGTGATAATTTTCCCTGTTTATCTGGACAGAGCATATGAAAAGTAGTTCGCTCATGTGCAACACTAAAAGAGTTGTTCGGCCGGATTCAAACTGAACCGTGCATTGGTTGGTTTCCCCTATACGTCATAGCAACGTAGTAAAGGTCAACTTCCGCTATTGGTGGCAGGAATGGAGCCTGCGAAATGGAGCATGCGCTGTGGGGAGGTTGATCCCTTAGGTATGCAACTCTGCGAACATTGATCATGGGTATTCTGGTTGTGGATGTTAATTTGAGAGATTGACTCATATTTAATAATACTAAATTACAATTGAAATAATTACGATTTAAAATTAATTTGAAATTTCCCTGTATATGTTTAAATTTAATTTCAGAATTTACTTTTGAATTTTCAATTTTAATTTGATTTCGGAGAATAAGGCGTCTTATCATATTTTGAATCAGGTTTGTTGTACGACTTTGATGTGCTGAGTGACAAATGACAGTAACATATTCAAAATAAGAAAACAATGGGCGATAAATAGTGTTAAATACGGATCGGCGATATAACGTGCCTAAATATGGATCAACCAATCTAATCGTGACAATTTGAACAACCAGAAAGATAAAATAGCAAACAAAACGATTTTAGATGTGTATGACGATACTCTGTTTATATGACGTCATCAATAACTGCCCAAAGCGTGCGTCTGTTTGTTCCGGGGTAATTTTACACCGTGCAAAAGTCAAAGTTGCTGGACAACATGTAAACAATATGGCCGTACTCTGGAAGCAAGGCAATTGCCCAGATCTTGACGGGAGTGTGTTCCTCGGACCGACCGCGTTGTGTTCCTTCCCTATATCATGCATATTCATTAGGTGACAGTTTCACCTCATACACAAGAGAGCTCGCCACGCACACTTTCTATGAGAGACTACATCAGGCTACATCGATAAGATAAAGATAGAGAATGTTTTAATTGTACATATGATTAATATGATTAAAACAATAACATGAGCTAAAAGATATTGGATCTCTTTTGACGATGAATTACTAAAATCACGGTTGCGGTATTTTCCAGCGCACGGAAAGAATATTTTTTCATGAAATCCGTAGTTTGACAATATGTACGGTAACTTTAAATAAACCATAATGTCTTGCACGTTCTTTCATTACCCTTTCATTTCTTGAGTATTCTGTCAATCAGGGGAGGATGAGAAACTTTAACTTCATTTTTATCCGGCTCGTGCTAAATATCCCTGATAGACCTTGCCGTATACGCTCATGAATGATGTAATGCAACTTGGCTGGGTAGTGCTTAGCTGGTTCGTCCATATATAGGTGAAATATTGTTGAAGGCGACGTTAAATTCTATTCACTCACTCACTCATGATGTAATGTTAAACTCTACATATTCTCAGTACCGTTATATACTTGTTGGCTGGCCTGTGAAATGGTAGATTGCCACGTATACTTCCTTTTGCTATGTACTAGGAGTCGGGGTATAGAAGGAAATTAAAAACTGTGGTAACTCGGCTCGACATTATTGGGAACGAGACATTCAACATTTTTTCAGTCATATCACGACGGTGCCTACATGTGCCAGAACACGAGAGTGTCCACAGTTCCTATTATCCTAGACACTGATCAGTCCAGCCAGTACAGCACCCGGTAACCCATCCAAGTATTGAACGAGCTGGTAGCCGTGTAGTCCTCGTTTATTGTTTTCTGTTTCTCAAAATCCAAAATTGAAAATTTTCATTTCACTTCGCGCAAATATGAAAATCAAATATTGAAAATTGATTCGACTTGACGTCCGTTCTCTTTTTTTCTGAGTTTAACCGGGTCGTATAAGAGGTATGGAGCGTGAGAGACATTGGAATTTCACTGAATGAGATGCCTGGGGCGTGATATTCCCATCAGTGTAGCACAAGTCGATTTCGCATGCGCGCGAAGATGGCGGCCCACCAGACAGATCAAGACAGGTGGCATCCCGCTGTTCGCATAAGTTATTGGCATTAAGGCTTTAGCCAATCAGGAGGCAGTCTTGGATTTTCTTTGTTCTAGAAATAGATCTTTAGAGCGCTATAAACCCGCTATTGGTTATTGTTTTAGAATATAGTACTTATAAAGATACCAGTGAAAGATTTAATACCATAAAGAATAAACCATCGCGGTGATGGGCCGCGAAATCCGAATGGGCAGCGGAGTAGTATGTAGTGAGCAAATAGAAGTCTATTTCACCCGGATGTAACGATGACGTCACAATTGGTGGTATGTAAGCGTGATTCTGATTGGCTGGTGGGGGGGTGGAAGGCGTGGTCTGATTTTTTGATTGATGTGGTGGGAGGTGGGTTCAAAATGGCGGCCAGTTTTTGTGTCGTGTGGTGGTGTCAGTCAGTGCATGGTGGGTTCAAAATGGCGGCCAGTTTTTGTGTCGTGTGTGGTGTTGTGTGAGTCAGTGCATGGTGGGTTCAAAATGGCGGCCAGTTTTTGTGTCGTCGGTCAGTTTTTGAGTCGTGTGGTGGGACCAAGATGGCGGCCAGTTTATGTGTCGTGTGTGGTGTGGGTTCAAAATGGCGGCCAGTTTTTATGTCGTGTGGTGGTGTCAGTGAGTGCATGGTGGGTTCAAAATGGCGGCCCGTTTTTGTGTCGTGTGGTGGTGTCAGTGAGTGCATGGTAGGTTCAAAATGGCGGCCAGTTTTTGTGTCGTCGGTCAGTTTTTGAGTCGTGTGGTGGGACCAAGATGGCGGCCCGTTTATGTGTCCTTTTTGGTGTGGGTTCAAAATGGCGGCCAGTTTTTGTGTCGTGTGGTGGTGTCAGTGAGTGCATGGTGGGTTCAAAATGGCGGCCAGTTTATGTGTCCTTTGTGGTGTGGGTTCAAAATGGCGGCCCGTTTTAGTGTCGTGTGTGGTGTGGTGTCAGTCAGTGCATGGTGGGTTCAAAATGGCGGCCAGTTTTTGTGTCGTCGGTCAGTTTTTGTGTCGTGTGGTGGTGTCAGTCAGTGCATGGTGGGTTCAAAATGGCGGCCCGTTTTTGTGTCGTGTGTGGTAGGAGGTGGGTACAAGATGGTGTGGGTACAAGATGGCGGCCAGTTTTAGTGTCGTGTGTGGTGTGGTGTCAGTCAGTGCATGGTGGGTTCAAAATGGCGGCCAGTTTTTGTGTCTCAGTGCATGGTGGGAGGTGGATAGAAAAACGTATAAAAGGAGTCCATTTTTAGGGAAAGGGGTGTATTCAATCTGACTTACCTGACCTGACCTGTCTCCCTGCCTGCCTGCCTGCCTGCCTGCATCCCTGCCTGCATCCCTGCCTTGCTTGCCTGCCTGCATTCTGCCTGTATGGAATGCATGTACTGACTTGGTTCTGGGGTTTTTCCATCACGGTTGTGCGCAGGTGTATGACGTCACTTCCGGTCTGCGTGAATCGGGTGTGACCTGGGACTATGGGATGCATGTACTGACTTGGTTCTGGGTATTTGTCATCACGGGAGGTCACGTGATCAGTTCAAGGTCATATCCATTTTTTATCGATATGTCAACCCCACACCCAGTCCATTAGATGCTCCTTCACCTAAGCTTCACTTTGATACCTCACTCGACCTGTGGTGTGAGTGAGTGCAAGAATGTATTCATCCGCGGTGATGCAGTCATGTCTGGCAGTGATTCGGTCTCGGGAAAAAGCTTCCTTGCCCAATGCCTACGGACTTTACCGAAGATACACGGACTTTAACGAAAAGACACGGACGTACACGAAAAGACGCGAAGGTGAACGCCATTGTGGGAAACCTCCCACAGACAGGTCAGTACATGCATTTCTATGTTGTTCACGCATAATAAAAGGATTGATCTGTAATCTGTGTTGTTGTTGTTGCTCCCTCTTTTTGGACTAACCCATCAGAATAGTACGTATCACGGACTATACCCGTAGAGCTACATCTGGTCTATAAAACACGTCCCTCTGGATCCCACACCTTCATTTCTACAGAGCCATGGCGGAGAACCAGCCCCATGCGACTCGCATTTTACAGTATGCCACCGTGGTGAATTCATTCACGGGTTACCGAGCAGTGGTCCGGTCCATGTTTGCAGATGGCGACGACAACGAGGGACGACGCTAGATCCTGAACGAGTTCACAGAAGCGGTCCTCCACAGAGTGCACTCGATGGAGAGGCGTGCCATCACTCACCACTACTGGACTATGACAGCCATCCTGGATGCTCGGGCTATGGACCACGAGCGCTCACGCCGCAACCAGCACCGGCTGGTTGGCCTCATACTAGTCTGTGCCCTATTCACCCTGGCGCTGTGGTATTGACACTATAAATACCAGGGTCAGACAGAGTGTGTGTCATTCACCGTTCGACATTTGGACCAAGCATGTCATCCGTCCTACGAGCCATCCTCCCCCTTACACCTTACCAGGTGGGATTATACGTTTATGAAGATTATGTGACTCTGGTGGAAGATAGTGGTGGGGATTGGAGGGCGTCCCCTGAGACTTTATCGAATACGGTGACACTACAGCGTGATGGGTGGACTAAGTTTAAACGAGCGTTAAGCGGTGAATTGGACGGACGCCTGATCCACATGGACAATGCCATTTATGTATACCGTACTTCCCTATTCTCATGGGTGGGTCGCTACCAAGACCATGCACGAAGTATGATGCTAACGCCCTCTCTGTGGTCAGCCTTGGAGGAAATAGTGCCTATTGTAGACCAGTTATTTACACCCGACGATCGATCACCCCACCAATTGGCATGGGCTCGTGCTATCGAACACGCACTAGATGAACCTAATGAAAAAAAAGCGGATGGAGAAAATACTATATGTATAGAATGCGCAGAGGCTGGAATGACAGTGTCACCTGATGAAGCCATCCACACACACATGACGGTCCAGAACGATGAAGAAGAAGAAAAAATCCGTGATGAAGCCGCGGGGCCAATGGCTGAACCCCATGAACAACTACATGAACCCGACGACGACGATGCCATTGATTACCCGGCTAGACTCAGTCAGCCCAATGACATAACCACCTGATCCTTTGATCTCACGGGGTTCTCCCTATAAATACGGGAGACAGTGAAATCTGGTACCATTCACGTACTGACCATGACGGAGCATATAGTACTGGCGTATTTCAGCTTGACCCCGAGGTTTTCCTGCACGTGTATGCGGATAAGGTCGATATCATGGAGGAGGTGGTGGGAGACACGGACCCTACACAACCGTGCCCGGCTCACATTCGTCTGTCCCGGGAGGGCTGGACCAAATTCAAACGGGTGTTGTCTGGTGAACTGGACGGCGACCCCATCCACTTGTGTCACGATGTGTACATCCGACGCGGCCCTTTCTTTGCTCAATTGGCTCGGCTAGATGGAGATACAGTGCATTTTACCCTTCACCCTGATCTATGGTCTGCATTGGAAGATGCCGTGGTAGATGTGGATGAAGTGCTTATCAAGCGGTCATCAGACGAGCTGGACTGGTCATTGACCATGGCCACTGTGGAAGCCCACGAAGAAAATCAGAAAGAAACTCCGGCCCAAGATACACCCGTTATAAATAAACGATAGAGCCAGGGTCCATCATCATTGTGTCACCATGAAGCGCTGGGAGAAGGTGTTGGATAACTTATACTACAGTCCTGACAGTCCGGCGGCCTATAGTGCCTTGTCGGCTCTCTATCGAGCGGCCAAACCCCAGGGGATACAACGTGCCCAAGTCCGAGATTGGTTAAGAAAACAAGACACCTATACCTTACATCGATCTGTCCGTCGCCATTTTCTACGGAACCGGGTCATCGTGGGAGGAATAGATGCCCAGTGGCAAGTGGATTTGGTCGATATGAGCGCCTTTGCCAAACACAACGATGGGAATCGATATATCTTGACGTGCATCGATATCCTATCCAAGTATGCGTGGGTGGTACCCATCCGGACGAAAACGGGGGCGAATCTCATAGCGGCGTTCAAGGACATCTTCAAGACCGGGCGCAAACCCTTGTATTTGCAAACCGACGAAGGCACGGAATTCCTCAACAGACCGTTCCAAGCCTTTCTCAAGAAACAGAAGGTGTTTTTCTTCCATACGTACAACGAGACCAAGGCTTCCGTGGTGGAGAGGTTCAACAGGACATTCAAAGGCCGCATGTATAAATATTTCACCTATAAGAATACAAGGCGGTACATCGATGTTCTCCCGAAACTGGTGAGGGGTTACAATCGAGCCTATCATCGAAGTATAGAGAGAGCCCCCATTACCGTGACCCAACGCAATGAAGCCCAAGTCCGGCGTGTCTTGTACCCCAGGCCATCGCAGCGAACGACGAAGGCGGTGTACAAGGTCGGGGACCCTGTACGGATCAGTAAAGTCAAGGGCAAGTTCGAGAAAAGTTACTTGCCCAACTGGAGCGATGAGCACTTCCTGATTAAACGGCGCCTACCCCGACAGCGGCGAGTCTATGAACTGGAAGATCTCCAAGGGGAAACGTTGCTGGGGACGTTTTACGATACGGAATTACAGCCTGTTGTAAAAACACAGCAAGACTACTACACGGTGGAGCAGATTTTGAAAACGGAACGTCGACGTGGCAAACTGTTTCATTTCGTGAAATGGCAAGGTTGGCCCAGTTCCTTCAATTCCTGGGTCGCGGCCAACCAGGTGAAACGACTATAAAGCCAGACACCACTGCCGTCCTCCTTCATTCCACATCCGACCACAGTGCTATGGACCAACAGCAGCTGCCTCTGAAGACAGCGTCTCGCAAAACGCGCAAAGCGCAAGTGGGCTTTGGGGTGCTATTGCTAACCCTGCTGAGTGTGTTGTACGCAGGTGTGTTTTACGACGTAACCTATGTTAGCACGTTACTTAACCAACTGAGAACACCAGGCACCAGCGAAACGGGTCTACAGAGTGCACCAGTCGTATCGAGCCCAGTCACCACCACCACCACACCCTGTGTACAAGCCACGTCGAGCTCTACACCTACACCAAGTACATCCACTACGTCTGAACACCTACCGGATTTCATCCCTCACAGTGAACCGACAACGACGACGACCACCCACGTTGTACCCACCCCCAGCACCATCTCTGAACGTGAACAGACAACGACGACCGACGTTGTACCCACCACCACTCCAGTTCACTCGTACGAAATTTACAAGAGCGTGTTACCACGACAACGGATACACCTCAAACCATGGACCCTCGGTGGCAGCATCCCTTCACTTGCGTCATCGCAGGACCGACGGGCTCCGGCAAAACGCACTTCGTCAGGAAGCTCCTTCAACACGCCGACAGCATGATCACTCCACCCATTGCCAGAGTCGTGTGGTGTTACGGAGAATGGCAGGAAGCGTATGCAGCAATGCCCACATCACGTTCGTGGAAGGCCTACCCAACCTGGCCGATTTGGAACCCGACACCTTGGTGGTTCTGGATGATCTCATGGAGGAGACGGATGCACGGGTCACCCAACTCTTTACCAAAGGCAGCCATCATCGACGGCTCAGCATCATCTACATTGTGCAGAATCTGTTCAGTAAAAACAAAGAACATCGGAATATCAGCTTAAATGCCCACTACCTGGTGGTCTTCAAAAACCCGAGAGATACCACTCAACTGCTGCACCTGGCGAGACAGATGTTTCCCGGCCGCACACCGTTTGCGTTGGAAGCCTTCAAAGATGCCACAACCCCTCAGCACGGGTATATGCTCTTCGACCTCAAGCAAGCCACTCCCGACCACCTTCGACTACGGACCGGCATCTTTCCCGGAGAGACCCACCACGTGTACATGCAAAAATAATGCAAACACACCCACAGTGGCGCCCCCAGCTGGGGTCTGTGTGTTTGATGATGGGGAATAATAAAAAGAATGAATACCACAGCAGGGTTGACTTTGTCTGTGAGGTGGATAAAAAGGGCAGCGTTGTGGGTTCTAGCATTAGTTGTACATGATGTCTGCGCGAGTACGGAAGCACGCTCCCACGCTCCGTGTATTGAAGACGGCCCCACCCGAGTTGGTCCGAACCATTGTACGCGGTGCGGACCCTGACCTTGTACGCTGTCTGTGCGAGATCGGGTACAACCTGCTAAAAGGCAACGTACCACTGACTCCGGCT